>BQNB010027779.1:4363-50652 GCA_026074375.1 Tanacetum coccineum
CTAATAAAAAAATTCGCAAATACTTAGCCTATATAAAATCCAACTCGGCATATTTAAAATCTACTTGAGATTAGCACAAAATTTCATTTACTAACGATTCAAGTCTAGTATGTTTAAAGTCTACATGAGACTAGCACAAACTATCATCATTAATTGTTAAGGGAGAAAGCTAAAACTATACACGTTCGATCGGGTCAAAAAATTACTTCTTATTCTTACCAACGGAAAACCTACATTCGTGTCTTAACACTTTTTTTTTTCAACTACTAATATTTTTATATATAATTTTTTTTTCTACAAATAAGATCTTAAAAATTTAAAATTTTTGCTATTTTTGTGGGAAAACGAGTACGTGAGAACA
Source organism: Tanacetum coccineum (assembly GCA_026074375.1). Classification (NCBI taxonomy): domain Eukaryota; kingdom Viridiplantae; phylum Streptophyta; class Magnoliopsida; order Asterales; family Asteraceae; genus Tanacetum; species Tanacetum coccineum. Next base: position 4,725 of record BQNB010027779.1, read on the forward strand.
AAACAATAAACAGGAAACATCAAATCGATAGATTCCCTCCCCAAACTAAAACGAAACATTGTCCTCAATGTTTAAAGTCGGGTCTCTACGAAAATCTAAGCCGTTTATGAAGTATGCAAAGATAAACGTGAATCGATAAGATGAAAGGATATCGGATCTCCCCAAACTAATTTCAAACAAAGGATGAGAAGCTCGAGTGAAACGGGATACAACACCGGACACGAGAGTCTTTAGAAATTGTTGGGTCAATTCTGCAAAAATCACAACAAACAACAAACAACAAGAAACCAGAAGAGGATAGCACAACACATCACAACACATTAAAAATAGAAAGAGAATGGATAAGCATGGGGTGAACTCCCACGAAGCGGCTTGTTTTTGTTCATCGAGTCACAAGCTCGACTCGATCCCTGAATTAATTCGTCCTTAGGGAGAGCAAATGGAAAACTGTCATTGAACATACCACCGGATTATGAAATGTGATGATGCCGGGGTCAAAAACAAAATTCTCACTCCTAAAGGAGAAAATCAAAGGTGATTCCTCGGTGTAAGTGAAATGTGGAAGAAATGTCCAAATGATAAATGTGAAGGAATTGACATCTTCAACATTTAGAGGATAAAATCATGAGATTTAGAAACACCCTTAAACACTTTGATTATCAAAATACCCACTGCGGGTTCAAAACATTTCTCAACATCCGGTGGTTCTGGTGGAGGACGAGGAATTGACGGATCATCTTGATGGTCAAGGTTAGGTAACTCATTATCTTCATCTTCGGAATCATCATTCTCAACACCTGGCGGAATTAAATCATCTGGAACAAGGAAAATATCGATCTCTTCTTGAGCGGGCTCACTATCCTCAACGGGGATAGGAGATACGGGAAGAGACTCGATAACTGAACTTTGATTAGCATGAACATTTTCCTGTGACCGAGAAGTTGAAATCTCACAAAGCACTGTCATAAGACTAAGATATTCCCCAAATTCACGATCATTCCTTGAAGGAAGTACTAAAAGTTCACCGGCGAACTCATGGTGAAGAGGATCACTTCTTGGAGAAAAAGTAATCAAAGATTCATGTTGTTCTGGTTCATGATTGGAAATCACTTCGGAAGTGAGATTATGGGAAGCATCATTACTAAGCAGATTATCAAGAAAAGTTACGTGTCCTTCTGAATCGAAATAACCTTCCTCAAAATTAGAAGAAACTTCCATAGCTAGAAAAACATCGATCTCATCAATATCGTCTCCTGGATCAAAACACTCAACCTTATCGGATAAGGTTGTGTTAAAGTTAAAACTGGTTCACATCCGGAAACTTGGAAATCTTGATCACCGACATCTTTTTCCATTTCATCAAAAAGAGGATTTATGGTGTTAGATTTGAAATTGTCATCAAATTCAAAAAGAGGATTTAAATGATCTTGAAAATTTCCTTCTTGAATATCTTTTTTAAGAAGATTGAGTTCATCGGCGAACTCCTCAAGATTATCATTAGTCTTCACCGAAGAAGAACTAAGAGGAAGAATATTAGTGGTACTGCCACTAAACGGATCGGCTTTCAAAAAATCGATGACAGAAATGGCGTGTGAACAAAATTCTTATCCTTGTTTTTCTCAGATTTATCGGCATAATAAACAAGTTCTTCCTTTCCTACTCTTAAAGTCAAAGTTTCTTCATACAAATCAATGAGAGCTTTTGCGGTGCGAAGAAAAGGTCTTCCTAAAATAATAGGCACTCTCGGATCGGGTTCAAAATTAACCATAACAAAATCCGCAAGAAAAGTGAAACCATCAACTCTAACTACAACATCCTCGGCTATGCCCATTGGGTGAGTAATAGAATGATTGGCAAGCTCGAGTGTCATTCGAGTAGGAGTCAAAGCTTCAAGCCCAAGTTGCTTGTAAATAGAGTGAGGTAAAAGATTTATGTTGGCTCCGGAATCGGCTAAAGCACTAGTCCTATCAAGTTCTTGTAAAGCACATGGGATAAGAAATTTTTCGGGATCTTCGAGCTTCTCGGGAACTTTGTTCATGATGATAGCAGAACATTCAGCATTAACGGTTGTAATGGTGATTTTTTGAGCTTCTCTTTGTTCCTTAGCAACGAGCTTAACCATTTGTTGAACTTTGGCATTTCGACGAGAGCATCTTTCAATCCAATCTCTAAACGGAGTTGTTTGAACATCTTAAAAAACCGGCTATGTTGAGCACTTGGTTTATCATTCTCTCTAACTTTCATCCTCTCGGGATATGGAAGTTTAGATTGATACGACGTTGGTTTTGGAGAATTAAGATCTTGAGTTTCAACATTAACGGTTTTCTTTGCTTTTGGTTTTGGAATTTCCATGAAAATGGATTCTTCTTCCTCCGGAGGTGGGACATGTGCGGTACTTTCTAAATTTGGATTTTGCACTTTTTCCGTTGACGTCTCCGGTTTTGTTCGGGTTCCTTTGAAGGAATTGAAACAAACGGGTGTAGGAACAAGAGGGAGTCCCGAAGGTCTTCCAAAGCTTTTACCGCTCCTTGTGGTGATACAATAATTTTCTAACGAGGGTTAGTACGGTTGGACTTGGAAGAAGTTTTTCTGAATTCGAAGTGAGGCGAATTTTTAAAATTATTACAAAGACTTTGTCCAACAAACTCGTAACTTAGCCATTTGATTTTGCAATTTTTGACCTTGATTTGAACATTTTTTCAACACCGCATCGTTTGCCTTGACGTAGATTTCAAAATCCGTTTTTCGAAACTCTTGAATTTGGGCGAAAAAAAAAAAAAAAGGAGCTGTGATATGGTGGAACTTGGTAAACTAGTGGGGTGATTGGGTTTTGGTTGGTTGAAAAACTTGACCTAATTTTTTGATGGTTGAAATTGTTTCCCACGTTTTTGATTTCGAATTGAAATTGTTTCCTGATATTAGCCTTTGGTTTCCTTGGTTGATTTGAACATTTTGGTTGATTAAAACCGGGTGTCTTAATAATTTGCCAAATTAGAAGGATTCCCTTGAACAAAGTTGCCAACGCGGGTTTGTTGGAATTGATGAGTGTATCATTGAAAAAACGGAAATTTCATTCCTTGTTGAACGGACAATTTGTTGATATGATGGTTTGAACCACATGTGACACAAACTTCCTCGACTGCTTTGACGGTAGCAGTAGTCTAACATTTCTTTCACGGATCATCTTTTCTAAACGGCTCCATTCGATATCCATTTTGGTGTTTCCCCCCCTCAAAGAACGGCGAGTTGTTGAAATTCAAAAGAATTAGAAGGTGTAGAATAGAAAAGAGGAGCATCCGACTCGCTCTTGGTCAATTGCACCAGAATTCTGAATAGCCACAGAACCTTGGATTCACTCTCAATAATGGCTAAACCATCACAGGCATCTATCTAGAAAAATTTCCACCAGCGGCGGAATCAAAGCATCTTGACATTGGTATCCAAAGAATTGTAGAACGTATCAAGGTGAGGAATTCCCCAAGAAACCATGATGAGGGCAATTGACCAAAGAAGTCCTTTGAAAACGTTCCCATGCTTCGTTGAAAGTTTCCATTCGGTTTTGGTAGAAAGTTGTGAATTCATCGAAGTAGGTTTTTTTCGAAGGTGTATAGAATTGTTTATAATTCAGACAAGATCATCCCACGTTAGAATCGATCGAGGTGGTTCCTTATCTAGCCAAATCCGGGCTTCTCCTTCGAGAGAGAAAGGAAAAAGCAAAAGCTTAATCGATGTATTCGGAACTTTGGGATGTATAAACGTAGAAGTGACTTTGTTGAAAAATCGAAGATGATTATGAGGGTCTTGTTTACCCATAAATGATTTACTTGAAACAAGATAATCAAAGTTTGTTTAAGCTCAAAATTGTTTGCATTTATCGGTGGAACAACAATTGCATCTTCGTATCTCTCGATGGGAGCTTGTAGCATCTGAGCCATGGTATGATTGTTGGCCATTGGAAACTCTGGTTCCTCAACAATAACCGTTGTTAATTGTTGGTGTGTCCGACAGATTTCGATTACGAGCTTGAGAACAAGGGCGCATGCACTAAAAATAAAGAAATTAAAAAGTAAACAAAAATTACACTAATTTTTTTGGATTTTTGAATTTTTGAATTTTTTTTAACAATCTATTTTAAACGGATTACCCGAAGACAACCTCAACCAAATAATCGAAGTTACTTTCACGGTAGCTCTTAAAAATTGCTTTTTAAGATGAGTTCCGTACCTCAAATGACACAAATGGCATGTTTTAAAATCTTTGGTTCGATTTGGGAACTTTTCAAGTTCACCGGATTATTTATGATAATACCTCAATTGAGAGTATATATCTTGGTGTCGATTAACACTTTTGTGAGTATTTTTGATTTCTTTTCTAAGGACAATATTTTTTTTTAATTTTAATATGATAACTATACTAAAAAGAAAAAGAAAATATTTTTTACTTTTTTTTTATTTTTGAAATATTTAACAAAAATGAAACTTTCGAGGACGAAAGGATCTTCAAACCAAATTCAACAAACGTAAACGACGGAATCTTTATCACAAGTCCCCGGCAACGGCGCCAAAAACTGATTGTGAGTTTTATATACGCTATAAAATATACTAATAATATTCCAAAAGAGCAATTAAGAACTTTCCTAAAGTCTCCCTTAAGAAAAGCTCACTCTAAAAGATATATATAATATATAATACGTATATTTAACTGGGAAGTATGATCACCCGGGTCGTTTTCCCAACGACTTATGAAATTAAAACCTTGCTTTAGTTTGGATTATGATTTGAATGAGAGAAAATATATTTTTGAGTATCTATAGCAACAATTAAAATGAACAATTAAGAACAATTAAACACTTAACGAGAAACAAATAAAACGCGACAATTAAGCAAATAAGACAAAATTAAACTTTAAAATTGCAAACTAAATTTATAAACCTAAAATAAGACAAAAGAAAATTTTAAGAAAAAGAAAAATATTTTTTTTATTATTTTTAAATTTATTATGATTTAAAAACTATTTTAATCTAATTAAATCCTAAAAAATAGCAAATTAAGTCCTAAAAATTTTGAAAAATGATTTCTAAACTTAGAAAAATCTAGAATATCATAAAAACTCAGAAGACTATTTTTTACTATTTTTAAAATTAAAAGCCTATTTTTAAAATTAAAAATAAAAGCTCAAAAATGAAAATAAAAATCTAAAAGAGTTGAAAATGATTTTTCTTAATGTAACCCTAAAGTACATTTTTTTATAAAACTAAAACTATATTTTTGTAATTTCTGAAACTTTTTCTATTTTTTTCGAATTTTCGAAAGAGTAAAACTCACAAGAAAAATGAATTAACAAATAAAATTCTTACTAAGAAAAATATAAATATTCAGATAAATTCCTAAAACCTCGAAGACACAAAATAAAAATAAGAACAAGAGAAAAGCTAAACGAATAAGCCCTTGAATAAGCTGTTTAAGCTACGGCTTATATAAGAAACAAGAAATGAAAAAGAAGGTAAGTATTTAATGAGGGAAGAAGTGAATGGATGAGCTATTGTAGCACAAGTGTTAAGTCGTGTGTGTTGTGAGAGGGAGGTTGTGGGTTCAAGTCTGGCAAACCCCCATTTTTTATTTTTTTATTTTCACTTTTTGCAAAAACTAAATATTGAAACTTAAAGAAAACCTAATTTTGAGCACTTTTATGTAAAACAACATAAACTGAAACTCACTAATAAGCTCTTAAACAGCTTCAGCTTATGAAAAAGCTGTTTCAGTAAGAGGGGATTTTGAACTTGTTTTTGCTGAATTTTACTTAAAAGCTTGCACTAGCTTCAATTTAAACTCAAATCTAAATTCAAAAGATGTTCCTAACAACTTATAATGTAAGGAAACTAGAAATGAAAAGCTACTTTATTTTAAAACACATTAAGCTACTTAAATTTAAGAGCAAAAACAGCTAACTCAGAAAAGGAAATTTAAAAACATAAAAACCAATATGCTCAAATGCTTATTAAGCAATATCAGAACTCTTAGCTTTTTGAAACTAGTTAAACAACTATTAAGCTATAATCTAAACTTATAAAACCTATTCCTATAAAGCTAAAATTCATAATTAAAAGCTAACTTGATATGACCTACTGTTTTGTGGTCTTACAGAATTTTGTGATGATTTTAAAACTAAATGTATCACTACCATAAGATGAAAACAATAAGTAAGTCCGAAATAATATTTAGCGATGACAATTCTATAAGCTATATGAAATTAAGCCCCTAGAACCAACAATTACTAGCTTAAAAAGAGACTTAAAGATCAATAGTTCTAACTGCTGTTAGAACTGCTGATGCAAATGACTAGTGCAAAAATCCAAAATGCAGGTAACCAAATTGGTATCTACTGCATTTGAATTTGTTTTTGCTGAATTTTACTTAAAAGCTTGCACTAGCTTCAATTTAAGCTCAAATCTAAATTCAAAAGATGTTCCTAACAACTTATAATGTAAGGAAACTAGAAATGAAAAGCTACTTTAGTTTAAAACACATTAAGCTACTTAAATTTAAGAGCAAAAACAGCTAACTCAGAAAAGGAAATTTAAAACTTAAAATCCAATAAGCTCAAATGCTTATTAAGCAAATTCAGAACCTTAGCTTTTGAAAGCTAGTTAAACAACTATTAAGATATGAATCTAACTTATAAAACCTATTCCTATAAGCTAAAATTCATAATTAAAAGCTACTTGATATGACCTATTGTTTTTGGTCTTACAGGATTTTTGATGACTTTTAAAACTAAATGTATCCTAACCAATAAGCTGGAAAACAATAAGTAAGTCCTAAATTATATTAAGCTATGACTATTCTATAAGCTATATGAAAATAAACCCCTAAAACCAACAATTACTAGCTTAAAAAGAGACTTAAAGATCAATAGTTCTAACTGCTGTTAGAACTGCTGATGCAAATGACTAGTGCACAAATCCAAAATGCAGGTAACCAAATTGGTATCTACTGCATTAAACTTACTCAATGAGTATGCACAATCACTTAGCAAACCAAATCCAAGCCTTTCAAGGCTTGGATCAAATTTTACAAGCAAAGAGAAAGGGAATTAACACCCTGGTGCAGACACAAGAAAATTAAGCTTTAACTTTTTGAAATTTGTAATCTAACTTTTAAAAACAATTTGTCTACTGGTTTTACATGATAATTAAACTAACTCAAAAGCTTTTATCAATTGCCTTTGACTTTTGAAGGTCAAAAAGCCTTATTCCAAACACTCCTTTAAGTTTATGACAGATAGAGCTTAATCTTTAAATTGGAAATCTAATGAAACAAACCTTAATTCCAGATAACTAATAGCTTAATATAAACTGAAATTAACTGAAATTTAAGCTATAAAAAACTAGAAAATTTAAAAGGTAAAAAAGAACTAGCTCATGTGTGTGAGAGTGAGTCCTATTTATAGCAATCCAAGGAAGCTTCTAGGCTGTGCCTTGATCAACACTCTCCTTTCAATCCGTACCATCCATTCCATCAATCATTGGGGTTTCATCAAGAGCCGTTGGATCCTTTGCTAGTCACACGGATTGCCAAGCTGGCAATCCTTTGATGTGACACCTTGGTGCTAGTTAGAGAGTGTTCTAGTGCAAAAATATCATAATTTTCTAGATGCTTCTTTTGAGTCCACGTGGCATTCCTTGGTTAAGTGAGCCAATAGGAGCCTTGATATGACTTAATTAACCCTGCCATCTTGTTGTTGAGCACTTGAATTGTCTAAATCACCCTTTAATTTGTGTTTACCCTTTGATTTGATTGTGGTAAAAAGTGAAGAAGATGATGAATAGTATCCTGTTCTTAGCGCCACTTTTCTAACTGAAATGGGTGAAAAATGTTTAAACTTTGGGGAAATTGTAAAACTAGTCCCCCTATTTGTTTATTACAAGTGTAAGGTTAAATTAACTTCCATTCTTGACAGCTTTGGCCCTTGGAGTTTTATAAGAGGATAATGGACTAGATAATGGGCTTTTGGTTTTGGGCTTTTGGAACCGGGTAAGGTTTTTAAGGGTTTAGGGGCCCTCTTAGGTATAAAGACCATTTGTGTAATATTTGAAACTTGGAGGGACTGAAATGAAACATTTGGGATTTGTCCTTTTGTGAGTTGACTTTTCTTTGCTAGGGTTTGACTTTCTTTGACTGAGGCTTGACTTTTACTGGCTTTGGTTTGAATCTTTGGCTTCTCTTGTGCTCTTCTGATTCCCGTGTTCGTGTTTGCCCGTTTTTGATTGTTTTCTTGTGATTTTTGATATATCCGTACCTGCACACACAAAACATAAAAACAAGTATATCTTTGCCATTTTTAGTTTGTTTTGGGTCATTTAGGGCCATTTTAGGTATAAACGGATATGTGTATTTTACACTTATCAAAGCGCAAGTATCCACAACTGTTCGCGTGCTATGACTTAACACGAGCAACTGAAATTTCGGGACGAAATTCCCTTTAACAGGGGAAAACTGTGACATCCGTCAATTTTTAGGTCATAACTGAAAGCAAACGTTGATATATTTGACTCTCTTAATTAATTATGAGTCACTTTTATGTGGTTTACATTTTCTCTTAGCAATTAACGCTTGGTTTGTGATGAACTCGTATCTTAGTCGCTATTATTCCGAACTTATAAATCTATTCCTGATTTTATAGAAATTATTTTATTATTTTTAGTCGATTTAGTAAAAATCATCGTTTTAAATATTTGCGAGTTGAGCTTTGGATATTTATCCGTTTTATCGATCGAGAAATCAACAAATGTCATATTTTAGCCACGAGAGCTCATTTAATTTATTTTAATTATTTTTCTCTTTTTATTCGCATTTGGCCAAAACCGCATTAAAAATTTTGTTTTTATAACAAATAACGAGCTAGACTAGCAAATGGGTCGAGGAATCAAGTGTTACAAGATTAACCAAGTAAAATAGCCCAACCAAGCCCACCTCATATGAGGTGGCCGGTTATAAGCCCAACCAAACACCCCTTATAATGTTTTTTTATTTCATTTCGATACATCCTAGATTTTTCTATCTATATAAATATATTTCATCCCCTTATAACATCATAACAATAAAAAAAATCGGTATCCCCTTCCCTTTCTTCTCTGTTCGACCACCCAACACCAAGAACAAACACCACCATCACCAAAACTCCACCAAGTAACTTCCATTCAACCTAAAATCATTCCTAAACTAAACCCCCATTATCCTTTTCAATTAAAAACCACCATGCATCAAGATTTAAGAAGTTCTTGATTTTTTATTGATTTTTGATTGCAAGGGTATAGTGTGTTTGATCTTTTATCTCTTTTAATTTGCATTGTGAGTTATATCCTTCCTATTTTATTTTGATTATACTTATATATATACATGCATGTTAATTTTGGTCAATTAGGAATCCATGAAAAAGTTGTAAAAAGGGAATTTTTGGATTATGAATGTTGTGAGTAATCAATTAGGTTTAGTGGGATTTATAGGTTAGTTTGAGATTGTGGAATGTGAATTTGGTGCGAAAAATTGAAGATTTGATAGGGTTTTATAACCCTTAATTAGACCAGAAAGTTTAGGTTAGTTTGGTCATAAAAAATAATAATGCCTCGCAACTACGCGAAAAAAATTAACGACCCGCAGCAACGCGCGGGTAATCACGCTTGTTATGATCATATATGTAAGAAATAACCTTCTGGTGTCTATTTCAATCAAACCCAAATAGCTCCATTTGCATCACCAGATTTGTAGATAGAATAAATGCATTTTATTATTGTGAATTTGTGATAATGAAAACAGCTTTTACTTCTCGTTTTCATTTAGTTCTTTTGAATTTGCGATAAAGCTTCTTCGACGTCTATCTAAGAAACAACTTTATATCGAAAGAAATACTAACATTTTATTTCTCACACTCACAGTAAGTCATAATATCAGAAATCATTAATACTGATATCGTTACATCGTTACATATTATGATTTATAAACCATGCTCGGATGCCACATGATGATTAATTTATCCCAAGAAACATTTAATCATAATATGAACGATCAAATAATATTAATCATAACATTAAAACTTACTTGATACGAGAGATGAGATCACCATGAACGAAGAACACGGGTAGGATGGAGATCTTATACTTAATCCTCTCTTCTTAGTGATGGATCGTAATGTTTGTGTGTATTGTTATGAGGTGAATAATCCTCTATTTATAAGAGAGGTCAAGCAGGGATCAACTCCTAATTAGGTTATTATTATGAAATCATTACCATAATACATTACCTAGACATTATTATATGAGGAAATTGGATCTCTCATCAAGATACAATATCCTATAGAGTTTCATTATGGTAACTAAATATTATTTAATTACTCTTTATATTACCCATATAAATAAACAATATATAATGTACAAATATATTAATGCATTTAATAGGTTAGGACACAATTATAGAAAAATATCCAATACCAAAATAGGATATTTGCTAACAAGAAGTCCTATTTCATTCTAACTTTTAAGGTGAGTTTCTCACATTCCCTTTTTTACATGATTTTTAATGTTTTGGGGTGGAAAGCATGATGTGTCGTTTGATATGCAATTACTTTTAAGTGATTAATCTTTTGAGCGTATTTGAACTTGAACTTGTTTTAACTTTGAACTTGATGAAATTTGGAAACGTATTGAACTTGAAATCTTGAACTTAATATGTATGTTGTTGTATGCTTGGAACCCACCACTACTTTTAACTCATTTCCCTCTCAACGGGATTGGGACGTTAGTACTTATGGATAGCGCTATTAGAAGACTAGCCTCTCCTCACTCCCCGTACAAGGGTTCATAGTATTAAGTGTTTGTGCCACACTATACAACTAGTACTTGATTGGATGTTGAAACGGTTAGGCTGGATACGTTTAAGTAGTGCCTCGCATAATCACTATAGCATGCATATACATTGATTTATTTTGGACTCTCAACTTGTTTGGAGATTTATTTTGGTTTGGACAACAGTTTTTGATAACTTGCCATTGAGTTGGCAAACTATTATCGGACATCTACTCATTTATAAAACTATATTTTGTGTGTATAATCCTGAGAGCTCACCAACTATTTCGATAGTTGACCATTTTTATCATGCTTTTCATGTGACATTCTTAAAGTGGAAACTTAGCGCATTTACATATGGACATGTTCAAGATGTCTACTTTCTTCCAAGTTGTTGTCTTTTAGGTCATTCATGTTCGGAAGAAAATAACTATGTTGTCTTTGTACTTTTAAACTCGTACTTGGAAATGTTGTAATTCGGATAACCTTCTTTTATCTTAATTCATTTATGTTGTTTTATCTATCATCTTGTGTGATGTTTATTAACATGTTACACCTCACCTTTCCGCCTTGGTAGGGTGTGACAAGTATACTGATTACATATTGGAAACAAAAACATTACATATTTTTAGGTACATCAACTTGCAGATTCCCTTTAAAACAGAAGCACGAATCGCTATAGGCTTGACGTTTACTACAACAACCAACACACCAGAAGCAAAGTTTTACAACTTTGCGCCCATGCCCTGGATTAGGTATCCCCTACCCTTGATTTAAAAATAAAGCTTGGAAATTTTTTTGATATATCCGTGATAGAAATTACATAATTTACATGAGTACATATACATATTTACAGGCAGACTTAAGATTACAAACTCTATCGTTTATCTACTAGCTCAGAGTTGTCGCTTAAACCTTCCGACTAATAAATGTCCAAAATTTCCTTTAAAATATTTAATGATAAATAATGAACCAAAACCTATTGTTAAACGAGGCGTTCAAACCCGTACGTTGCACCGGGCTTCGATTTTGGGTAAAAGCACACTTTTACCTCTACTTGTGATGTTAAGACGACGTTCGGTTTAGCATATGTTTATCTGATTAGTTTTAAAGTAATACGTGTCGAGTGTCATTTTAAAAAACTATAGGGGTAAACTTCCCGTCACATGGCTAGTGATTTAATGTATTTGAATATGTATTTGAGGGTTGTTTCATAGTATAAATATAGTTATAAGGGGTTTAGTTTGTGCCATTTGTAGAGTGTGGGGGTTTAGTTCGTTTGGTTTACAAATATAGAGGGTTTAGTTTGTGTAGTTGAGGGAATTGGGGTTATTAGTAATACTGCTGGCATTTTTTTCTTCAATAATACACTAATAAACAATGAGTTGTTAAGAAATGATTATATAACCAAAAGTCTAAAACATCTATCTACTGATCAAAACGGAGTAATACTTCAAAAGTTTAAAAAGATATAGATATCTGTGCAATTTGGCTTTTAATAAAAGGGTATTTAATTGCACTTTGAATGAAGTAGATGGGTTAATCAAAAACGTAAATAACATAAGGAAATAAAATAAAATTATGCACATTGAATTTCGTGCCTTCTTCTTCATCAGGAACGTAAACCTTAAACCTCCATTAAAACAACACTTGCTTTCTATTTTCCTTCTTCAATCGTTTTTTCCTTTCTTCCTTCTGATTTTTAGATCTAAGGTGGTTCATGACCAAAATCTAAGGTAGGTCCTATTTTTTCTCATAAATAACTTCTAAAGGCTCTCGATTCCTATCCACTTTTATCCATATGAGCTGATATTGCGGGATCTAGGTGGGATTAAATGGTCTACGCATAATTGGCTGATTTTAAAAAAACAATTACGATACTTTGCATAGGTTTGCACTTTATTCAAATCATATAATATTGGTTTTGATTGTTTAAAAAGTTGTTTAGTTTTTGGTTTAATTGCATCCTCTCACTGCTTAATCACAATGAAAGGAAAGAGATAAATATTAACATCAACTAAGAATTGAAATCAAATAATTTGTGTGATATTTAGTCTATGTACAGCTTTTATCAAAGTAAATTAATATGTTGTATTTATAGACTCGTTAGGCTAGTCAATTCTTGCCAACTTGCCATCAGTCTTTTAAGTAATAATTAAGTGCTTGGATCACATTATTGTCACGTGAAGCGGGTTCAGAAAGGAGGTAAACTCTTGCTATTAACACTTGGGTGTTGATGGAACTAAAAAGAATTTCTATAAAACCGTTTATAACAGGTGGTTGTTTGGATTTTCAATTTCTATGCTTGTTTCTGGTAATTCTTGTCAGAATCTCTCAAATCTTTAAAAGTGTCGTTTCTTCTTTTTTTATTACCTCAAAAGTACAAAGTTTAGTGATTTCTACTTTTAAGTTCATCAACTGTTCCATCAAATGGCATTCGGCTTATGACACTGTCGGGTGAAGAAATAAGTTGAGGAGCTAGTCAATTCTTGCCAGCTTGACATCAGGTTTTTAAGTGATAATTAAGTGTTTATAATAAAGCATTGTGAACCCGGACCATTACCATATAATTCGCGGGTTAATTATATAGTAAAATTTGTGCCACATAGGCAGGAGTACTACAAATAAGAACTTAAAGGCTGATTATAAGCAGATTTATTGAAATAAGAGATTGGGCACAAAACACTAGATAGACCATAACTTCCTCTATGTTCAATGTACCTTCAGTTAGTGTGGAAAAAAACACATATTATCGTTTGCAAGACTTATTATTCAGTGTGAAATCTTATTTTGTCTTATAAGTTCTAACCTTTTCCTTTTTTTTTTGGCTCAGATGACTTTGATGGGTACACATTTTTGGGTCCCTCAACAGCCTTTTCATCGGGGACTTTTGAATCTCGTCACTGCCGTCCAGTGTATACATGTTTCTTGCAAAAACACCAGGTTGAACTTCTGTTGTGGGATTGCAATCTGATTTTAAAAACTAATGCTACTTTTAGCAATTTATAAAAGCTTCTTACAAACGGTTCCTCTCGTCTTTCAGAGTCCAGCTATGATATCATATTTCTTTTGTGCAATTGTTGGGTTCCAAGTTCTCTTCGGCCTGCTGAATGTCAAAAAACTTGATCAACGATAAAAATAGATCACTGGAACAACATAAACATATGGTAAGTTTAATACTCATTCTTAATTTTTTGTGATGTTATAGGTACACGGGGAAGATATATTCTGAACGTTTAATGACTTTAGCTGGAATTTACAGTTTCTCAGAGTATGTCTCGTAACTTGACAGGCGTGAAATAGACGATATCTTGAGTTGTTCTACATTCTTACGTTCCGTGATCCGGTAAGCTTCTAAACTTGTCATTTTCAAATAAAGCAACCGTCTTAATTTTAAAGGAAATTTACTAACTTAAATAAATTGCAAATAAGTTTTAACAACCTTATAAAAGCATTGTACAGTTTAGAGGTTCCATGACTGATCTGATAGTATTTAGACTTAGCGAATAAGTGTGCATGCCTCCACCTCTATGTTTTCTGTAAAAAAAATAAAAACAACCCAAAACCTGTAAAAATAATATGTTTACACTTTACGGCATATAGAGCTGTTAAAAAACAACATACAAAGCTTATGAACTTGTGTCCAACCAACCCTATTTCTGCATACAAAGCTGTAAAATGTGCGTCCAAACACCCTTTTCTCTGCTGTCCAAACATCATCTAATATGCTGTAAAAATCAGCACTTAAAAGTTGTTAAAATAAGCATATAAAAGTTGTTATAAGCAGCTTACAAAGCTGTAAAAATGAAGAAACTTTCTTCCTTTTTTGATGTAGATGATAGCTTGAAAGAAAAGAAGGCACGAAAGGAAGACGATGCTGATGCAGTTTCGATTTCAACGATGGCGAAAACGATCAAGGAATCAATGACGGTTTTCTGGGATATTATTTACACCGGTAAGGATACGACTAAACTGTTCTTGACTATAATCCTTCAAGGTAGTAAAGCACATCTTCAAGACCCTGCAGACTCCGAGCTAGCTGAAAGATGGATTAGGATAACTGGCAGCCTAACTCCTTCCTGTCTAATTTATAATCATCTGGGGTGGTTACTTGGTATTCTTAAGCCTGATCATATCCCTTGCAGTTACATACCATAAAGCTTTAAAGGAGACAATTAAGTAGGGAAGTTATTTGCATTCTTATAACTCCAAAACCTTCTGATTTCCCCTATCATTTACTCGACACTCTTTTAACACCCAAGATGCTTATCAGCCTGATAAATACAGGTTTTTTTACAACTATGGAAGCATGGGGTACTCCTCTTGAAGCCTCCAATTTAATGAGGAGGACCCAATCTTTATATATAATAGATTAAAGTTGCTCGAGATACTGAAGCGTCATATTCTTCAAGAGAGATGGATGTAGAAGTACAAGACTCCTCCATTCTTCCTTGTAAATATTGTCATTATCAGCCTCCTCAAAGGTCTTATCAAAATAAAACAGAAAAAAGGATTGATTATTCTGAGCAAAACGTTATGGGAAGCGAAAATTTCCGAAACTACAAATATGATTATGTTAAACCGCGGGCAAGAACACAACCACAAAAAGCTTTAAAAAAAGCTCAAAAAATAAGCTGGTTTAAAGAAGAATAAGCCACGAAAACTTTTACAAAATAAGCTACTTATTAAGTTGTATATGAAAGATTAGAGCTTTTGTTTTGAAATAAGCTTAAAAACCTAAGAAACTAGAAAGAAAACCATGACAATAAGCTAAAAAATAAGCTTGAATAAGCTGTTGAACCACTAAAAAGCCACATAAATATTTCTATTAATGATCTAGGTTTGGTTTTACTAAGAAAGATCAAAGCTTTTTTGTTTTAAACAACTTAAAAAACCTATTAACTAGATAAAAAAACTCGTGACTTATAAGCTGTAAATAAGCAATAATAATCTGTTTAAACAAACAAATAAGCCACAAGACTTAACAACTATTTAGCTATAAAGGTTTTCTATGAAAGAAAATTAAAGACTTTTTGAGAAAATAAGCAAATCAAATAATCCGAAACCCTTCATGTAATAAGCTTCAAATAAGCTCAACTCAAACCACAAACTATCACTAAACCCACCCAAGGCGAGTGATACCAATTGTAGATTAATAAACAAGCTTGATACCCTTTTTAGCCTATTACAATGTGTATACGATAGTGACCTAGACTTCCTAAATGAATGACTAAAACTTCCTTGTTTGACTCAGTATTTTGAGGCTAACAATGTTAATATGATTGCTTAACGTAGACTAAACTTAGTCTAGTGATGAAAATACGTCTAAACGTGGTTCTCGTTACACGCGGGATAATCTAACGGTTATACTTAATACTTAAAGTATATTATTTACTTATTTAAAATAAAACGTTCAAATTAATAAATAAATGTTAACATGAAATTGTCACTTGTCACATATATTTATATTTGCATTGCGTTTATGTTTGTTTTATATATTGTGTTGTGGTGACATGCTTGTTTTATTGTCTCTACTATCTTTATTGTAGTAGAACTATTATAGACACTTTTCATATTACGTACACGTGATCGTTGCTTGATACAAAAGATTTAATTTTTTAATGCAAACATATTCGCCCTCACTATGTATTCCACAAAGTTAAAAGTCATATGTAGCCCATTTGCTTTAAACAATTACACTAAATAAATAAACAATAATCATGTACAATATAATCATCATATAGTATACTAAACTAATAAATAACTAAATTTATATGTTAAAATAATGTGTATACACGAATATTGTAACTAGTAAATTATATGAAAAGACAAGCACACTTTCATATTTAACAGTCAACGTAAGTCAAACATGACATGATGTAAAATTTGACCTAAACTCGAAACGGTGTTTCATTTTGAGAGTGTATCCAAGAGTTTTTAAACTATTTAGTTAAAATTAACATACCTGGCAAACAGGAAAAAAATACTTGACTTTAGTAATAATAACCAAACATATAACATTAATAAAAGTAACGAATATTGTAACTAGTAAAATATATGTGATGAGGTGTAATTTTATACACTTTTTCAGGGTCATTTTACCCTTATAATTATGCATATATGTCTAAAATATGTGCTTAATTGTTTCTTTTTGCATTTTTAGCACTTGAAAGACATTTGGAGGAAATACACGTGGCTTGGACTCAATTTTGGAAGAAACTGGACAAGATGGATAATGGGCATGAAGATTGATGATAATTCAAGACCTGGATTCAAGCGGGAAGTCGTCTGGAAACTCCTGACTTCGTCTGGATCAGCCGTCAAATAATGAAGCCCTAAAAACCCTAGCTTGGCGACGGCGTCTGAAAAGTAGCGACGCCGTCACGACCTGATATCTATGTATACAAACTTGAATTTTACGCTTTCAATATACAATTATCATAGAGGATTAGGGTTTACTCGTAGGAGGTCGAATTGTACCAGATTTTAGGAGTATTTTAGGGTTTCCCAACCCTTCTATATCATCCTTAATTGCTTGATTCAATATAGTGAAGTCCTTTTATCCTTTATCTTTCAATATGTCTTATTGTTTGATATATAATTGTGCTTCTTCTATCTTGAACATGCTAGGCTAGATCTTTTAAGTGTTTGCTTATGATTGTATATGAATTGGTATGTAAATCTTAACTTCATTGCTTTTAGTTGATGTGTGTGCATGTTTAGTCTCTAGAACCCTAGTTACTTAGGTGTATCAAAGATCTAGAGAGACATGATTATGTAGAAATGATCTCATAGGTAATAGTCTTCATACTACCTTGCCCATATGTGGATGATCCCCTTTAAGTATTTTAAAGCACGTATATATACACTAGGGTTCATGTAATAGTCTTCATACTACCTTGCATGTGTGTTGCTCTAGTTATTTATATCGTAGACGACGTTTTCGTGTAATTCGTCATGCATCTCGGGAAATACTCACTACTACACAAAGGCTTATATAGATCACACTATATAGAGCGGTTTTGTTAAAATCCGTTCTATATGATGGAAAAAGGGGGAAAGTTTAACAAAAAGAACGGTTATTACGATAAAGACCGATCTATTTAAATTTAAATATAAAAAGAACGGTTATTAGGATAAAGACCGATCTATTTATACTTTACTCTCAAGCTGGCATTTTCATTTTTAACTTTCCATATACCCGCCCATTTACCAAAATGAAACTTTTCATCAACCCGCCACTCAAAAAAGAGTTTTCATTTCAACTTTTCACACATCTCCTTCACCAACATCCCTAACCCTAAGCAGCCTTCTCACTTCCAACTTTTCACAAATCTCCTTCACACATCCCAGCCACACTACTAGTCGCTGCCGCCGTTCACGACACCACCACTATTACCATCAGTCTCACCCTCTACATATTTTAATCAAAACCGGATTCGGTTTGTCCCAATTCCCATATATTTTTTATTTTAAATGTTTATCTATTTATTCACTAACATTTTGCTCTATGGTGTTTGAGATAGGAGGGTTTCACATAATGGTTTGATTATTTCTTTATTTCTTAATAATTAACTTATGGGTTTTTGATTTAATGGAATGCTTATGTCAAATTCAGAGTGATTAACATAAGATAAAGCTAAAAAATCATTATTTTATACATATTATTATTAGAAGTTGTGTTTGAAGTTGGTTTTATTTGAAATTCTCATACTTATAGTTACACTATAAGGGGGTGTTTGTTTCGGCTTATATGTGGGCTTATGAGCTTATTTAACGAATTTGGCCCTGATATTTTGGATTGGAATAAATACAAACATGGCGTTTCGTTATGTAAATGACAGGTGTCAGAAGCTGTTTCGATGAGGGAAAACGTACGGCTGAAACATTGACTGGATTATCATAGAGGTGTTGGCGTAGAGGTTTGTTATTAGATTGTATTTATGATTCCCGATGCGACTATGGTTACCAAGATCTGTAAAAGTTATCAGAGTCAACATGTGTCGTGACATGAAAATATGTTGTCATTTGTGACGAGGGTTAGTCTTAGTTGTATTATCATACATTATATACAACTTAATTATCTTTCGATCATTTTATTTAGTATGCTTACATGTTCGTGCATATATGTTAAAAGTAATATATATAGTACAATGCAGGTGCGAATTGCTAGGATATTCAACACATATGGTCCTCGTATGTGCATTGATGATGGTCATGTCGTTAGTAACTTTGTTGCTCAGGTGAGTAATCAATTATCTGGACCAACGTGTTATATTGATTCATGTTCGAAAATTGATAAGATCTAATGATTAATTTGTTTGAAAAAGATTTTATGATCACCTGTTTTGGTTTTTGTTTAAAGGCACTTAAGAAAGAGCCCATGACTGTTTATGGCGACGGAAAGCAAACACGAAGTTTCCAATATGTTTCTGATTTGGTAAGCCCGAGTATGTAATATTAGTGAGTTTGATGCTAACATCTGAGTTGTACTAACTCTTTTACCCTTACTTTGGTATTTATTCTTCAATCGAATAACACATCACCCTGTCAGTGTCGATAATGAAATACTGTCTGAATATTGAGCAAACATTTGAAAGTAGTAGTTATAAAGAAATAACGTTTGTAACATATATGTGCCTTTAGAGTGTTTGCAAGGTTCCATGTGACTTGCTCTTGGATGTGTGGCCTTTGGTCACTTCTAGCAATATCGTCACATATATATGTACTAGTATCAATTATTGTGCTTGTCGATCTAAATATTGTCGAATATCTTTTTGTAGGCATCAAACGACACTTGTAAAACATGTGACCACAGCTCTTTATGTTTATTGTCTTTGGTAAATGTTTTGATATACCGAGGTTTATTGGGGTATTTTTGGTCTGTTTAGGTGGAGGGTCTAATGCGGTTGATGGAAGGTGAATATAAGCCGAAATCATAACAATTTAATAAGCTCTCAGCGAAGTTCTATATCTGCTCGAAGTTCTATATCTGCTGCAAGTTCTCAGCAAAGCCAAGTTGGAGCAAGCTTCTCAGTGTGGACAGGTTCAAGTGTTTTTGTTATAGGCCTCTGAAGTTCAGATTTTTGTTGTCGGCAATTGTCGTTTTTTAGATGAACTTATTTTGGTTTGCAACTTAATGTTGATATCTATTGAAGTTATTAGTACTAGAATATTATTGTGTATCGTAATGAATGCAATTCTAGAAAACATGCACTTTTGTATTGATTAAATTCTGGGAAAATCAAAATTTTGTAATATTTTTTTTAAGATTATATGTGTCAATTAGATCGGTTTTTAAGATATTAGCCGTTCTTTATGTAAACATAGAAAGATCGGTTCTAAACCGATCTATTTGTGTTCCCCTTAAATAAATCACCCTTGTATAGAGTGGTTCATAACCGATCTATAAGAGGTGTTTCAACCGTTCTATTTAAGCTTTTTTGTAGTAGTGAATGAAATCTCAACTTTGATGTTAGAAACAAAAAAGGAAGATAATGTTTTGAAGAAAAAAATTGTCGCTTCTAAAAATAGTGAAGATGTAAATGTTTGTGATCGTGATACGAACATGAAAATTCATGTCAAAAAGCCGAAAAAAATTCTAATGGTGTTAAGTGCGAAAATAAAGGTTTTATGTAAAGATTTGAAGACATTTGAAGTTTTCATAGCCTCATCAACACAAGTTATTTATCTTAAAAACTCGAAGACGATTCTTTTCAAGAGAAAGAGAATGATGAGGGGACATTTATCTAACATATAGGTTCATTTGTGAATCTTTAGGAGTGCGGATAACATGTGAAGAAGCCATGCAGAAAGTAAAGAAAATAAGATCAAAACCTGAAGATCTGACTCATATGTTGATTTGTGGGAGTGTGGAAAACGGGTCAAGATTAAAGGCGCTAATAATATTAAATGTCTACCCCACGGCCAAAAATATAAATGAAAACTCGAGGTCGAGTTCTTTTAAAGTGTGGGGGAATGAATACATGAATCGAGAAAATGTAAAATTGTTTTAACGGGTGTTTGGATAGTTTCTTTTTATGGAGGGAAAGTAAGTATTTAATATCTAAGTAGAAATATAGATGTCAATAACTCATAGATAGATTTTAATTTCACCTTGATGCCAATAATAGTTTTGTGTTGCGACTATTTTAAAGATAATATTATTATTAGTTTTATTTTTATTTAGGTTTCTTTATTTACAAGATACTCCGTATTTTTTTATACAAAACCCTATAAATATAAGGCTTATTATTATTGTAATTAATCTTTGGATTTTTTATTATTAATAAACTTCGATTTCTAAGAGTTTATCTGTTGTTAGGGTTTTAGTCACTGTAGGTTTTATCCTCATTTATCAACCGTTCGATTAGGTTTGTAAAATTTGTTTTTGAGTCTTGCGTTAGATAATCAACCAAAATATGACATCATACTTAAGTTACTACATGATACAAGTCATTAAGTGATAACTATTTGTTGATTAGTTATTTGTGAAACTTTAACCCACAACTGTATGTAATGTGGGTCTTCCTACAAATTAAAAACTAAAGATTAAACGAATCTTGATGGCCGTCGGGCAAACATTTTTTAAATTTCTATCAACTATTCAAATGATTGTGCATGTACTTGAATATAATTATCAAAATACGACTTTTACTTATAAAATTAGACATACGCTCAGTGGCGGATTTAAAAATTCAACATAGAGTATGCACTATATGTAGTCATGTACAATATATTTTTTTCGATTCAAACATTATCGGTTCGGGTTGTTTTTATGGGTTGGGTCGGTTTTTCGAACCTCTGTAGTCACGTTCTCAAGACGTTTTTTTTATTAATCAACTATTCGGCTATTTTTCTTTGACGACTCAATTTTGTTCGTGTTCATTCTCTATTTTACTTGTTTTGGAAAAACTGAAAAAATAGCCAAATTAGAAATATGAAATTGTTTAAGTGAATGCGTGCAAAATAGCATAACAACATTTAACTTTTTATCACAAACCATAGTATCACGTTTTGTCTTTTACTACTCATTTATTTGCCTTCATCCACCACCTGCAAACGTATTCATCGTTAAGTCACTATCACTGCCTTCTTGACTTGCCGTTTACCACCTATTCACTTATTGCTCTTCAGCGTTAACTTTATTTAGAGTGGAGGGTGTGGTTGAGAGTTTTCCCTCGCCACATCAGTTTTACATCATCAAAAAACACTTTCTTTATCATTTCCTTCAACTTTCCCTCAACCACTACGACACCCTCTTTCTATTCTGTTAATATTTTTTTCACTTTTTATTATTTAAAAATACCCCTAAATACCCACGCATACACTCAAAGTCTCAAATAGCCAATACTATAGTTTCTCTCTCCATTAAAGTGAATATTTCTCTTTCCAAATGGAACGGGACTTGAGTCCCGAAATGTAAGATTTAATTATTTTGCCGAGTGGTATGCGGTAATTTTGTATTTTCCTTTAGGCAAGATGCTTTCCCGTGAGTTTCCCTAGAGGTGCACCCTCTACCCTCAACAACCAAAATTTATATCTCATTGACCTAACTTTGTACTGTACTCCGTAGTTTTAAAACCAAGATAATACACAAACGAGTTGCATGCATCTAACACTTTTTTAATACTTTAAAACCAAGATAATACACAAACTTACTTGTTGCTAAAATCTCCTGGCACTTTTCACTTCATCTCCAACTAGTGCCACGAGAATGCCTAGCCATTAGACGAAGTCGAAACACAGACCACAAGAACCATCTCTAACCTTTTCACTTCTCATTTTGTGTATACAAGCCATTCATCCTAAAAAAGAACACTAGTATTATCATATATTTGTAGGGAAACATGTACACTTTTAATTAAAATAAATCAGATTTCAATTAATAAATAATTAACAGAAAATAAATAACATAAAAGAAAACATACCGAATAGGGTACACTATAAACGATAAATGAAGAAAGCAGTAAAAGATCGTGGAACGAGGCATGTGTTGGACACGCTTTACTTAAAACAGATTCTCCCAGGGTACAACGTTCAAAACTGTTGTACAGCCGGACTAGACAACTTGCCTGGAAGATTACGGAAAAGCTGAGTGCTTCTGATCGAAAAGACTACTGGAAAATCTTGTTAATGGAGCTTTTTCCTAATGTGTTTTTCGGTGTCTTGGAATGGTTGAGATTGCCATCTATTTATACACCTTCATATGCATATGGTGTAATAGTGCAATCAATGTCAATTAATAACTCATTAATTATCCGTTATAAACCTTTGAGTATCAATGTCAATTAATGACTCATAATTATCCGTTATAAACCTTTGAGTCAACTAATAACAGCCAATTAAATTGTCAATTGATGACCTATTAATTTACCGTTATAAACCTTTGACACAAATAATAACGGACAATTCAATCGTCAGTTACCAAACAAAAACACCATACACCTTTATTCTCCTTCCAACTACCCTCTTGGAGACTGATATCTCATTCACACTAACTTTAACTTTGGACATATATTAACTCGTCCTAGCCTTACACTTAATAATTATTTTCACTAATAATTATCTATGTCCAAAGTTAGTGAAAACACATTTTCCACTAAATTTTTCCACCAATCCCCCACATGAATGGAAATCGGTCGAAAACACCCAAAATTTTCAGCGAAATTTCTGCGGTTGAGTCCTGCATAGGATATGTAGGTGTGTCCCTTTGAACCTTCCCTTGTGAGATGCACTTAGCCTCCTAGATCTGAGTAGACGCGATGTCCTTGAACTCAGCCTCTGTTTACGTAGACGACATACACACTCACAACACGATTCTCCCATGACCTTGTCAAAGTCCTCATAGTGGCCTTCATTGGTCATGAGCATAGCCTGGTTGTGAGAAAGCTCTTAGGAATTGCGCCACACAATTCCTTCGAAGCGACCCTGTACTTCTCTCTTCACATAGGTTGATTTCATACTGAATCATTAAATACATTTGTTTTGGATTTATCTTGACTTATTATGCTTTGCGAATTCTACCTGAATCCAAAGCCTGATGTGTAACCTCTCAACATGTACATTTGTTATAGGATTGGGACTAGGTTGTTACATATGTTAAGTAACACCCCCATATTGACGTGACTTTCCCCACATTTCTATGATTAGGTTGTCCTATTAAAACCAGTATCTTGGATCTCAGTCAACTAGGTTAGCTTTTCCTTTCATAGAAACTTATTCCCTTAAGGGCTTTGTTTATTCCTTTAGGAAGGACTCATTAACTATAATCTCTGCTTAAAGCCTTTCCTAAGCGGATCCGCGATGTTATCCATTACTTTGACTTTGTCAATTTGTGTTAACTCTGTTTGATAGACTAGTTGTCACACCATAACTGTCTATGTGATTATGTCTCGACATTTCCGTTTTTGCATGTGATAGATGCGTGTTAAAGTCTATTGTCTATCACACTTGATACACATGGCCGTTACCGGTTTACGCCATCTTGGTATGTCCTTTACGAATTAATCGTAAATATCCGCATATTTATAAATTTATTCTTAAAAGATAAATTCAGATTTCATCATAGAATTAGCTACTCAGCAGTTGTTGGAAATTACTGTCAAATTTCTAAGACATAGCTTCCTCTAAGAGTAAATTCATCCGCTTAGTGGATCTAATTCTTATTCCTCTAAAATCCGTATTTTGCATTTACTCTCTTCATTTGATAGTAGCGTATTCGTCTTAATGCAATCATAGTACTCATGTAATACTTATTCAAAATGGTCCGCACTGAAATACTGGTTTATCTACTTAAACTGACTATGAGTTCTATATCAGGCCAGAGCATGTCATTAAAACACATAGATGCTAATATTCTTTTGTATTTAAAATGGGCAACACCTTTAGATTAAAAGGACGTCATAGAATTCTAGCTAGGCCAGAATCCCCCACATTGAACCTCTCAAGAATATTGTCTTTTATAATGTTTTTGACTTCAAAACAAATCCATATTGGTTCACATCCAGAACATAGCAACACTAATGAGGGTCATGTCAAATCTTGACTCAAACATATCTTTAGTGGTATTTGTTTATCTTCTTATCACTTCTAGTGATAATTATACCATCTATGTATAAACATAGGAGTACACACATACCTCATTAATTTCGAGTCCACATTCTTACATGATATGGTGAAATTTGTTGTCCTTGTTTGAGAGCTTTCCTTAAGCCGTATAATGACTTAACAAGCCTACAAACTTTGCTCTCTAGTCCAGGAGCTATGAACCCTCTGGTTGGTTTATATATTTTCCTTCTTCTAAATCTCCGTTTTAGAAATGATGGTTTCACATCTATTTGCTGAACTTCAAATTCCTTAATGCGGCAATAGCAAGTACCATTCTAATCGAGGTTATTCGCGGGGGAGCGGGGGGTGGGGGGGGGCGTAAATAGGCGAATAAGTATATAAGTAATCTAGAACTCTTCGGTTGTCTAAATCCTTTGATCACCAATCTTGCTTTGTACTTGTCAATGGTGCCATCGGCTTTCATCTTCTTCTTGAAGATCCATTTATTGGCCCAGTTGTTCACAACCGAATGTATACCCACGTGTACCAAGTTTGTTTTTGTTAAATAATAATCTATTTCACTTTTTGATGCTTTTTCCATGAAGCCATTCCGAGGAAGTTATGCTTTTAGACTCCAACAAAAAAACCACATCAACCCCGTATCCTAATTTATGTTCTCTTATAGTTTTACTCCCCACGAACTTCCACCATCTCTTTTCTCAAACTTCCCCTAAACCCTCTGATAATCAAACCCTAACCCTCAACCACCATATTCTTTTTGAATAAACGATTCCTAAATCACCACACATCTCTGTCACCAGACGAAACCCCATCATCTTAACAGAGTTTGACCAACACAAATGGTATAGTTTTTCCTTTATTTATATTTTGTTTCCGATCGTTAGGTGTGTATGGAAATATATAAATTTTGTGATTTTGGTGTGGTTGATCTTTTGATATGAATTGTGATATAGTGTGATATTCTGATTTTGCTTATTTAGTGTGTGCTTTTTGGACTTTTGGACACTTTGGTTTTTATTGTATTCGAATTGTCAATATGTGGGATATAGTGTTTTTTAGTATGGTCATTTTGTTAATTGAGATGTAATTAATGCGCAAATAAGGCTTGAATGCATTAAGAAGTTATAATTAATTGTGTTAGATATGTGTAAAATAAGTGTGTACCTTTAAGTTATGCTCGAAATTCTAAGGCCGATCTAGTGATTTATCTCATATACGTTCCAGCCGTCTTTACTTATGATTTAGAAATTATATGCTTTAATACTTTGAAGATCTTAGATTACGTGTTTATGCAAGATGGAAAGACATATTACTCTAACTATATCACTCATTGACATTGTCTAAAGATCTACTACTACATATATAAAGCTCGTTTGCTAACGCGTATGCTATAAAAGGATTAAATACTTCCATTACGGTTGAGGATTTAAAAGTTTAACACAGTGTATCAGGTATGCTTATCTCGTAATCACATTAGACAGGCTAATAGGCAAACAAATTCACAACTTTTGGTGACAATGAAGAACTTGTCAACTCCGTTGGCTCTAGAGCCGGATAGAAAACAACAAGGTTTCCTATGCATCATATCTATATAACTTGTTTGGGTCCCTTTTTTGGTACGTTATGTGTAAAACTGAAGCACTTTTATTAACCAGGACAATGGTGATACGAGTACTAGATATGAGAAACTATAAACAAAATAACGTTTAATATTTTGTTGAATTTTCTCATTTCTCATGATTTGCTTATATGTTTTTTAAGTTGATTATTAATATGTTTGCAACCTTCTAATATATCCTAAAATGCAGACGAGGACGACGATGAGCAGCAAGATGGAGAATAAATGGAACCCAATGTCTACAGAATCTAATTTTCGTTCAATTAATGGAACCAACTGTCTACATTCTTGGGTATCCTTGGAGAGGTCTCAGGTTCGAGTCTCACCATTGACCTTAAGGGGCGGAAATAAATAGAAGTAGGAGTGGGGTTTATCCCCTACGGCGAAGGTTCGAGGTTTGCATACTGTCCAATTAGATGTCACTGTGGGCTCAATCACTAACTACTAACTTGCTGTTGAAAAAATATGTCTACATTATTCTTCTCAAATGAACTGTATGCTTTGTCGTTCACGTGTTTGTGAGGTTCCTTCAAGCGTGTGAACTTTGTTCGCTTATTTTATAACAATCTCGCATGTTTTGCTTATTAATGATAATCTTTTGCTAGTTTGTAAATGAATAATACTTGTAATACATGATTCACAAGGGCTGTTTGGATTTTTCATTGAATTAATTTCTAGCTAATATCGATTGTTTGGGATTTCTTATTGAATACTTTGATTATAAGTGTTGTTTGGGATTGTTTCTTAAATGGATTGCTTATGTAAACTGTTTGGGGTTGCTTATTGAAATTGCTTATAGTTTCGTTAGGCAATCCCAAAACATTCTTATATGTAGCTTTAATAAGCAATCTGAACATTTTCTTTATAAGAAGTCTTAATAAGCAGCAATCCCTGACAGCTCAAATATTTTTTATTAAAAAATACATTAGATACTGGTTTTGTCAAAAAAATACCGGTCTCGATGTGAATTTCACACAAAGAAAGCGTGCCTGTTTACTCTGTAATAAAGATAGGTTCGTAGCAAAAAACCGGTTTTAGTGCGTTTAATAAAGACCGGTTGCGGAACCGGTATTTATGTGTTTCGGTCATTGAAATACCCCCTCACCCGTGGTTCTAAAACCACTTTCCGTAAGCCATTCTAACCGGTCTCCATGAACTTTTTTGTAGCAATGATCACACCACATTTTGTTTCTTGTAACCCCATGACATCAGGTTGCTCGTCCTTGATAATCGATCTAATCCACTCATTTTTTCCCGCATCCCCCATACCTCTTACATTAATAGAAATCAATTTCATTAATAAATCTATAGACGAAACGAACATCATACCAAGGCTTTATTGGGGCTGCTCTACAGCAGCGTCCTCTACCTCTTCCCCTACTCGTTCGTCAACCCTCTTCTTCTTTTCTTCGGGTAGAACCCATGAAACTCCTATAAACTCCCCCACTTTCTTAACCTATTCCATATTTATCTCGCATCTATTACTTTCTACTTCTCCATTCTTTCATTCTTTGTACATCCAAACCGAAATATCACCCTGGCCCTCTACCTCCTGAAACTATTTTAATGAATACAAAGATGTTGTTTAGTTTTGAATTATTTTAAAGAATTATATGTAGGGAAACATGTACACTTTTATTAAAATAAAATCAGATTATAATTAATAATAATTAACAGAAATTAAACAACAGAAAATAAAACAGACATAATTGGGTAGAAGCAGAAGACAGACAATATGACGATAAATAAGAAAACAGTAAAAGGTCCGTGGAACGTGGCACGAGTTGGACACGCTGCCTTAAAATCATGATTTCGCAGTCTAGTTCCAGGGTACAACGTGCTCAAAGCTATTGTACAGCCGGACCTGAAACACAAAGCTGTTGTACAGCCGGACCTGACATACTTGCCTGAAATATCACGAAAAACAGAGTACTTCTGATCGACAAGAGTGTTGGAAAACTTGTTAATGGAGATTTTCTCTCTTGTGTGTTTTTTCTTGTTGTTGTGGTCGTATATTGGAATAGTTGAGATTGCCATCTATTTATACACATTCATATGCATATGGTGTAATGGTGCAATCAATGTCAATTAATGCCTTAATAATGATTCATTAATTTTCTGTTATAAACCTTTGAGTCAAATAATAACCGCCAATTAAATTGTCAATTAATGACCCATTAATTTACAGTTATAAACCTTTGAAACAAATAATAACAGCCAATTCAATTGTCAATTAAGGACACATTAATTTGCAGTTACCAAACGAGCTCGTAACTGACATTTAACCATTTTCCTCCATTCCAACTTTCCTTCTTTGAGACTCGATATCTCATTCACACTAACTCTGTTTTGGACATATACTGGCTCGACCTGGCCTTACATTTAATAATTATATTTACTAATAATTATCTATGTCCAAAGTTAGTGAAAACACATTTTCCACTAAAATTTTCCAACAATCCCCCACATGAATGGAAATCGGTCGAAAACACTCGAAATTTTCGGCGAAATTTCTGCGGTTGAGTCCTGCATAGGATAGGTAGGTGTGACCCTTTGAACCTTCCCTTGTGAGATGCACTTAGTCTCCTAGGTCTGAGTAGACGCGATGTCCTTGAACTCAACACCCGTTTACGTAGACGACAATACACACTCACACAGAACTCTCCCTGACCTTGTCAAGTCCTCATAGTCGTGCCCGTCATGGTCATGAGCACTAGCCTGGTTCTGCAAGAGCTCTTAGGAATTGCGCCCCCACAATTCCCTTCGAAGCGACCCCACTTCTCTCTCACATAGGTGATTTCATCTTGAATCATTAAAAACATATACTTTCAGATTTCATCTTGAATCGTTATGCTTTATGATTTCATCTTGAACCATTAAAGCCATATGTTTAACCTCTCAACAAGTCACATTGTTATAGGAATGGACTAGGAAGTTACAAGTTAAGTAACTCCCCCACATTGACGTGACTTCCCCTACATTTCTATGATTAGGTTGTCCTATTGAACCTAGATCTTGGGATCTCCAGTCAACTAGGTTAGGTTTTCCTTCATAGAAACTCATTCCTTCAAGGGCTTTAGTCCCATTCCTTTGCACGACTTACTAACTAACTCTCTGCTTAAGCCTTTTGTAAACGGATCCGCGATGTTATCTTTTGACGCCACATAGTCAATTAAGATAAATCTTGTTGAGAGTAGTTGTCGTATCGAGTTATGTCGACGACGGATATGTCTAGACTTTCCATTATACATTGTGCTTTGAGCTCTTCCCATGGCCGATTTACTATCACAATGTATACTAATGACCGTTACCGGTTGAGGCCACCTTGGTATGTCCTCTACGAATTGACGTAGCCATTCCACCTCTTCTCCGCATTTATCTAGCGCGATAAATTTTGATTCCATCGTGGATTTAGCTATAACTGTTTGCTTGGAATACTTCCAAGATATAGCGGCCCCTCCTAGTGTAAACACATATCCACTAGTCGATCTAGAATCTTTTATGTTAGATATCCAATTTGCATCACTGTATCCTTCGATAACCGCAGGATGTCTGTCATAATGCAGTCCATAATCGCGACTGTATCTCAAATAATGAAGTACCCTCGTTATAGCTTTCCAATGTGCATAACTTGGATTACTAGTATACCTAGTTAGCCTACTAACTGCATTACTTTTTGATGCACAAACAAAAAATGTTTTCGCTCTTTGCTAAAACAGGTGGCCTCGGAATATTAAGGTATCAGTTTTACATATCTAAACTTTTACTTTTAAATTTTTATGATTTGTGTCTAGATTTGTCTTTACGTGTAAGATTCATAATTTTGAGTTATAAACATATGACGAACGAAACTTAGTTTTTTAAAATAGAGTTATTTTAAAATCTCAAACCTTTATAAATGGGTCGCCAAACACATGCTAAGTTACATGTTTCTTTCCACGGTTAGATTCATTTTAAATCACGCAACCCACTTTATTAAAAAGAAAAAAAGACAATGTCTTAAGATATTTCTTTAAATTAAGTAGTTTCAAGACATATCAATTTTAGACTCATAATTGAAAAAGGAAAACCTCATTTGTCTTTTTATTCAGCAACTGTTATTTCTAGTAACCCATCTGATTATACTTGTAAGGCTAAATGTAATGGTCAGCACACATGATTATGTCCACATCAATGCTAAACTTAGTTTTCTCTCTTTACAACATTCTTCATGACCAAAGGCAACCACGGTTACTACCAAAAACTATACTTAAACATAAATACACTCAACAAATACCATTTAATAAAAAACAATCACGCACACAAGTCACACGACTCAAAATAATATAGTATTTTTATTAAATAAAGCATCTAAAATAATATATTATTTTTATTAAATAAAGCATCTAACATAAATACGATTGAATGTAAAATATAACCGGTTCCTTACATACTAACATACAAAATCTTGTACCTGAATCTTGATCAAGAGAACTAATGAATTCCTTTGCAGGATGCGGGTCTGCAACTTGCATGTTTGCCAACCTTTCTTAGTTCGGTGACAAACAAGGGTCTGCAACTTGCATGTTTGCCACCCTTTTTTAGTTCGGTGACAAACAAGGGTCTGCAACTTGCATGTTTGCCACCCTTTCTTAGTTCGGTGACAGACAAACCTGATGAAATTCAAAAATAATTAAAAACCAAAACTTCTGCAAAAATATTTACATCAAAGCTACACTCCAATATGCATCATTAATTGAAGGAAAAGCTACACATCAGGACTACATGGTTGACATAACAAAAATACAAGATACTTAAAGAGAGTATATAAACAACGCATTAGCATTCATGTATCATCCTAAAACCCTCTCAACATCTAAGACCATCCAATGAACTTATAATTGAATATTATTTTGAGTCTCAAAACCTCCTTAATTTTTGAACCAAACATGATAGAAGAGTGATATTCAAATTTAAAACCACTCAAAACCTCATAATATATGCCAACCAAACAGCCCCGAACTAACCTAATCATCTAAAACATATTTTTACCCAATAATCATAAAACACACTCAAAAGCAACATATAAAAAGACAACAAATAACTAAAAGCAGGACAACGTTATATACCTTCCCGGGCCAGCACTACTCGCAAATACGTGTCTCGCAACGGGAAGTGGTTCAACGTCCACACGAACCTCGCCTTCGACACCCAACACTCCCCTGCCCATTCTTGACTCTTTCTCCTCACACAAGATCCTCTCGGTGTGTATTCGTTGAGAACATATTCTCACAACCTCGATATTACTGTCAACTTCTTGAGCAAGGTTTATTATTTGTAATTAATTTGATATTCTTTTAAAGGCGGTCAAACAAATTAGCCTCAACACAAAAGCCCCATTTCAAAATCTTGAAGTCTTTCATTCGTACAATAAAGAGCAATGATGGAGTAGTTCCCATCCATTTTGTCCATACAAGTAAACTCTTCGAATTTCCAATCCCCTAGCCCTCCTACCACGAACACCTCTAGCTATATCTCCAAATACCATATTGTAAAGCCTTTTCATGCCAACCATCTTACCAAACCCATCAGCTACGGGATAACTTTATCCACACATCCAATTATGCAGCAGCAAAACCCCAGGTATAACCCTATTCATTTTCCCCCCTATACCCTCGGGCCCGCTTTGAATGAACACAATGCCGAGTTAACCGAAAAGTTTCCACTTCTGGTTACCCAACAGAGCGTATAGCAGCTGCGCACAAACGTCATCATGTGCCTCGAGGTTCATGTACTCATGATGGATCCTACACATATGATAGTCTTTGGGGTTTAGGGTAGTTCCGTTTTAGATCGGATTGATTTGCCACGGTTTCCGGTACATATCAAGATTTGAACAAAGACGGGGAAGGAAGATTGGGGAGATAGGGGAACCATAACCTTGTTGATGTGTACCGTAAACCTTGGTTCATGTATCCAATCCAAACTGAAATTGTTCTAAACCCTTATGACTCATATATGTGTAAGATTCACTGTCAGATACATACACCTAACACTACTAAGGAAGACTTTGCTCATATTTACCTACTCCCTTTCTGAGGCAACAGGAGTGGAATCCTCCTAGGTAAGCACGGTTTTTTCATTCGATCAAAGAGGTTGCAAGGGTATGAAGACAAAGAGATTGAGGGTACGGCTGGATATTAGAGCGTGATTGGGTTTCTGAGGTGGCGGATGAAGATGGGAGTTTAATCGGGATGAAAACTTCTTATAATCCTTGAGGTTTTCGGGGATATATTCAGATATTAGGATTGAGCCAGTAAGTGGTCAGCACAGGAGTTTACTTGATTTGAAACAATCCCCGAACCAAGTAAACTCCTCTGCTGACCACTTACCGGCTTCATTCTAACCACCAAAAACATGACACTTATCCCCGAACCTAAGATTATAAGAAGTCTTCATCCCAATCAAACTATCATCTTCATCCTCCACATCATAAACCCCATTCACGCTCTAGTATCCAGCCATACCCTCAATCTCTTTGTCGTCACACCCTCGCAGCCTTTTTGATCGAATGAGAAAACCGTGCTTATCTGGGAGATTCCACCTCCAGTCTCCCAGAAGGGAGAAGGTAACTGTGAGGAAAAGTCTTCCTCTGGTAGTGGCAGGTGTATGTATTGAAGGTGAATCTTACACATATCTAAGTCATAAGGGTTTAGAACAGTTTCAGTTTGGATTGAATACATGAACCAAGGTTTACGGTACACATCAACAAGGTTATGGTCCCCCAATCTTCCTTCCCCGTCTTTGTTCAAATCTTGATATGTATCGGCAACCGTGGTAAATCTATCCAATCTAAACCGGAACTACCCTAAACCCCAAAGACTATCATATGTGTAGGATCCATCGTGAGTTCATGGACCTCGAGGCACATGATGGCGTTTGTACGCAGCTGGCATACGCTCTGTTGGGTAACCAGAAGTGGAACCTTCCGGTTAACTACGGCATTGTGATTCATTCAAAGCGGTTCGAGGGTATAGGGGAAAATGATAGGGTTATACCTGGGGTTGCTGCATATTGGAGTGTGGATACAAGTTATCCTGTAGCTGATGGGTTTGGTAAGATGGTTAGCATGAAATGGCTTTACAAACTGGTATTTGAAAATATAGTTAGAGATGTTTGTGGTAGGAGGGGCTAGGGATTGAAATCGAAGATTACTAGTATGGACAAAATAGATGAGAACTGCTCCATCATTGCTCTTTATTGTACGAATGAGAGACTTTAAGATTTTGAAATGGGGATTTTGTGTGTTGAGGCTAATTTGTTTGACCGCCTTCAAAAGAATATCAAATTAATTGCAAATAATAAACCTACTCAAGAAGTTGACAGTAATATCGAGGTTGTGGGAATATGTTCTCAACAAATACACACCGAGAGGATCTTGTTTGAGGAGAATGAGTCAAGAATGGGCAGGGGAGTGTTGGGTGTCGAAGACGAGGTTCGTGTGGACGTTGAACCACTTCCTGTTGCGAGACACGTATTTGCGAGTAGTGCTGGCCCGGAATGGTATATAACGTTGTCATGTTTTTAGTTATTTGTTGTCTTTTTATATGTTGCTTTTGAGTGTGTTTTATGATTATTAGGTAAAAATATGTTTTAGATGATTAGGTTAGTTAGGGGCTGTTTGGTTGGCATATATTAGGAGGTTGTGGGTGGTTTTAAATTTGAATATCACTCTTCTATCATGTTTGGTTCAAAAATTAAGGAGGTTTTGAGACTCAAAATGATATTTAATTATAAGTTCATAGGATGATACATAGGGATGAGCAAAAGAACCAAAGAACCGAACTGGAACCCGAACCGTTGGTTCTAGTTCCGGTTCTTGAGTTTGGGATTTTTCGGTTTTTGGGTCAGTTCGGTTCCATCGGTTTCGGACCGAATATCTAATTATATTAAAATTATGTAATTTTTTCCATACTTAAATTAGTGGCAATTTGATATCTCCCTTCCTTTTAGATAGAAATTTCATATAAACACAAATATGCATTAAAAACATTGTACATTATGCATTCAATACTTGCACTTTGGGTATATATAAATTAATCATGATTGTAGGGTGATATATGAATTAATCCTAAATTATACGTACCATAAAAAATCCATAGTAGCCTACTCTAAAAACACAGCCAAACACCTTAAACCTTAAGATTTAATCCATTAAACTCATTATCAAAACAATGGAGATAAATTTTATATTTGATTTTTATTTGTAATTTAACGAGATGGTCAGCTACTTTAGTTTAATGCATGTATAACTATGAAAATATCGTTATATACCCACGAGAATAAATATTGATCATGATTCAATTTGTTTGGCTTTTTTACTTTTATCAGTAAGTTGTGTTTTAAACAAATAGAATCATGATTCAATTTTTATGCTCTTTATTGCCTTAATTCATTAGTGCATTAGGTTTTTGTCCAGTTCCTATCCGGGTAGACCCAAAGAACTGAAACTGGAACCGGAACCGAATTCGGTTCTCGGTTCCTACTTTTTCTCAACATTACCAACTTAATGTTCATGAATTAATGTTAACACTTGACGAGGAACCAAGGAATCACAATGAAGCCAAGTTGAAACCACAATGGCTCAAAGCAATGAAAATCAAGCTTGAATCAATTGTAAAGAATAATACTTGGAAACTCGTTCCTCTACCTAAAGGTCCTCTACCTAAAGGTGTTGTACCAATTGGGTTGAAGTGGTTTTCAAAGATCAAAAGAAACGTGAATGGTTCAATTATGAAGTAGAAAGCGCGTTTAGTTGCTAAATGTTATGTACAACAACCCGAGATAGATTTTGATGAAGTATTCGCGCCTGTAGCTCGACTAGAGACAATACGACTATTGATTGCTCTCACAGCCGGGAAAGGATGGAAGATTCATCATTTGGATGTTAAAACGGCTTTTTTGAATGGTGAACTAAAGGAAGAAGTGTATGTCGTTCAACCTGAGGGATTTGAAAAACCAAAAGAGGAGAAAAAAGTATACAAGATAGCTAAATAACTTAGTATAGGCCTAAGGTCAAGCACCAAACATGAAACATAAGCTCGATAATACTTTAAAGAAATGGTTTTAATAATGCATCCAGAAAAGGCCGGTTTTATAAAGCGGTAACCAATGCAGAATTTATCATTGTCCCGCGGTTTATGTTGATGAGTTATTCGTGACAGGGACAAGCTAGAATTGCATCATGAGTTCAAAAGGAGAAAATGGCGTCTCAATTTGAATGTCAAAAAAAAAAAAATAAAAAAAAAAAAAAAGAATAGAAAAAAAAAAAAAAAAAAAAAAAAAAGAAGATCTAGGTGAGTTAACTTTTTAATTGCTTAGGTATTGAAAAGGTAAGGATTACGTGGAGATCAAGCAAGAGAGATATGCAATGAAGATCTTAAAAGAAGCTGGTATGGAAGATTGCAATGCAACTTTATGTCCAATGGAACCGGGACTCAAGTTGTCAAAAGATGAGGATGAACCAGAAGTTGAAGCTACCCAATATCGAAAGGTGGTGGGTTGCTTATGTTACCTCTTGCTTACTCGTCCAGATTTGACTTACTCGGTTGGTGTGGTTAGTCGATATATGCAAAGTCTAAGAGAATCACATGCTCGTGCTATCAAGCAAATAGTGATAGCAGTCATAATGTTGACATTGATGATGGACGAAGCACTACTTGACATGTTTTCTACCTTGGTATATCGCTCATTACATGGTGCTCACAAAAGCAAACTACCGTGGCGTTATCTTCGTGTGAAGCTGAGTTCATGGCAGCTATTGCAGCTGCGTGTCAAGCAATTTGGCTTAGGGAGTTTAGTTGCGGAAGTGACATGAATGGAAAGAACAAAAGGTGATAATCACCAGTTGATAGTAAAATCAGACACTAGCATTATCAAAAAACCGCGATCTTTCCATGGAAGGAGGAAAACATATCCACACTCGATATCACTTCATCCTAAGTGTGAGGGGAATGAGCGTGGATAGTTAAGCATGTGATCTAGAGAAAATCAAAGAGCGGCAAAACCCCGTAACGAAGGCCTTGCGCGCATAAAGGTTTCAAGGAGATGAATTCGTTACTTGGTGTGCAATAGTTACCCTCTTCGAACACAGAAATTCAAGGGGTGATTTGTTGGGAGAATGGTTAAGATTTGGATATGGCAATAATGAGTGTTCCATACTTCTATTTGGAGTGCGAGCCAACTAACGTATTCTATAAGTATATGTGTTTTTAGAATAGAATAAATGTAATCCTAGTTAGGTCTAAAACGTCTTGATAGTCTAAAATACTATAAATATATATTATATAATATATAATATATATATATATATATATATATAAAAGTTATAGTATATATTACGTATACGTGAAGGGTAGGGATTCACTTGTAACGAATTAAAGTTTTGAGTTAAGTTACTTCATTAATAAGCTGCGTGTTACATTAACATACATGTTTCTGATTTTCGTTCTTGTTTTGCTCCTGCTGTGCAACCTCTGATAATAAGACTGTTAAAAAGTATAAAATGTGAATAAGGAACATATGATTACGCGCACATATCAATGGGTTATGCAGTTAAGCTGAACTTATACAGCTTTCGCGTGTTGTTATCATTTGATTGTAGTCCTTTTTTGACAAACACTTATGTTGCATAATGAGTTGTAGGTTTGTGATTAAACAAATAAGAGTTAATTACATGGTTTTCGTCCTTGTGGCTTAAGCCAAATCCCTGATCTCGTCCCTATTTCTGTTTTTCGCATGTAATCGTTCCCTATCTCAAACTATGTAAGCAACCGTTCATCCCACAAAGAAGGGACGAACGTGTTACAAATTTTCACAGCCAAAACATGAGATTAGGGACAAACGGTGTTACTTAATTTTCGAGATAGGGACGTTTAATGTCAAAAAAAAGGAAATAGGGGAGGTAGATCAGGGCTTTGGCCTAAACCACAAAGGACAACAGTAATTAACGTCAAAAATAATACTGCCAATGAAAATCTGTTGTTCTATTTGCATAGCCTTAGATCTGTATAGTATAACAACAACAAGCATTGATGATCGATTTGATTTTGTAAGAGATGTTAACTGTTAGTGTCTATTTTTGATTTTCTCAGAAAGAAAAGAGGTGGACTCAAGAGTCCGTCAGGTCCAAAAGAAGGGCCCAAACAAGCGCATGTGTGTATTTGGTCTAATGGTTTCATAGTTTTGAGTTTTTACATGGTTGTTTAATGTGTGATGGGCCTGAACACAAATTAGTTTATGGATTGTAAAATATATATACTGATGGTTGTTGTTGAGTTGCGTATGTTGAGCTTTATTCTCTGTTCTCGAGTTATTAAAGGAGTGAAAACAAACAAAAAGAAAAGAAAAGAAAAGATAGTGAAAAAAAATTTACTATGCACCTTGTGTTCTCGAGTTTGAAATTAGTAGGAAATAAAGAAAGAAAAAAAACATAAAAATTTACTTTTATGCCCTTTAAACAAAATATCTGCTACTAATCTAATTTTTTTTAATAAGCCATTTGGTGTAATATACCCTTTTATTAAAAATTTCTTTAATCAAACTAACGAGTACAATGCTCATAAAAAATATGTTGTCCATGTCGTGAATATAATTGGCCCATTGTCAAACCAAGAAAGCACCAGAAATCAACTAGCCTAATAATCGCAAAATAAAAAACGATGCGTCATTTAGCAGTTAGGACCTTTTATTAGTTTCTTTATATGAAAAAATGAAGATTACACAGTGGTTAGAAACTCTCTGTGGTGAAGAAATGAGGGTAAAATTGTCATATAAACACTTTTCCATCCAATCCGCCCAAATATGGGAGGAAAGATTTAGAACAAAAAACCTTCAAATTTTCCTTTTTTTCCCTTCCCTTTCTTTTCCTTTCTTATTAAAATAAAACTCAAGAACACAAATATGTTTTTGTTCCCCTTCCTTTCTTTCTTTCCCTTCTGAAAAATGAAACTCGAGAAACTGCACGTTAGTAACAATAAAAATATATTACACATTCACAGGGATAAATCCACAGTCGTTTTGACAGTGGGATCTACAGTGCTACATAACGGCTCTCATTTTAGCAGCCCGATTTGTTTTTTCTTTTTTTATAATTATATATGTTTTTGTTTTTGTTTTAAATTTGTATGCACAAAGTAGGAGGGAAAAAAATATACAAAAGTTCCAATTTATTCAATACAAAAATACCCGCGTAAAAACATCTTCGATACCTAATACCTTTAAAATAATCGATATGGTCACTAAACGTAACAACCCATTATATTAAAAAAAACCCATTATACAAAAAAGAAAACAACACATTTTAAACATAGGCCCCATCAACATAAGCCATATAAAAAATTTTTATTTACTAATATAAACACATTTGTCGACAAAACTACCTAAAATTCGCTATAAAATGTGGCCCCAAACTCAGGCCCAGAGTAAAAAAAAAAAAAAAAAAACTAGCCCAAAATTAGCCAAACATCTGGCCCAAAGTAAAAAAAAAAAACAAAAACGTCCCCTCAACTTTAAACTATTACGATTTTCATACACAAAAAATCCCGTAAAAAAATAACAAAAAAAAACCACGTCAAGTTTTTTTGTTCACAACTGTTTTTAACATTCATGCGGGAGGTGTCCCAAATAAAAAGATATTCAACTGACCCAAAAAAAAATCGGAAAAAATTAAACCCTTCCAACGCAAAAAAAATTTCCCTAATCATACAAAAAAAGAAAATAATCCAGGAAAAAAATACATAAAATTGGCCCAAAGTAAAAAAAATACAAAAACGTACCCTCACCTTTTAACTATTTTAACATTTTTCTTACACAAAAATTCCCGTAAAAAAAATTTATAAACAAAACCGTCCCAAAAAAGAACATATTCGGAAAAAATTAGCCCAGCCGCAACTACTTTTTTTTCCCCGAATCATACAAAAAAAGAAATATAGTAAAAATTAAGCCCGAATAAACGCATCGCCAAAAAAAATCCCCCCCGAAAGTAAAAAAAATTATTCGGAAAAAATTAGCCCGCCGCAACGCTTGCGAGTATCTTATGCTTTAATTACACATTCAGATTCACAGGACAAATTCAACTGTCGTTTTTGACAGTGGATCTACAGTGCTAACATTAAAGGGCCTCTCATTTGGCCAAGCCCCATTATAGTTTTTTTTTTATAAATTATTTTGTTTTTTTTTTAATTTGTATGCACAAAGTAGGAGGGAAATTTTTTTTTACAAAAGTATCGATTTATTCAGATAAAAAAAATATCCGCAGAAACATCTATTCGATACTAATAACTTTAAAATAATTGATATGGTCACAAACGTACAACTCATTATATTAAAAAAAACCTCATATAGCAAAAAAAAAACACTTTAAACATGAGGCCCAGCACATAAGCCAAATAAAAAAAAATTATTACTAATATAAAACATTTGACGACAAATCCACTTTCTTTTGCACTGTGGCAGCTACCTTACGCTACAGTGCTACAGTACCGGCCATAAAACTATCCTAAAATTCGTCAGAAAAAGTTTCCAAAGTAAAAAAACTAGCCTAAAATCTGCCAAAGTACAAAAAAAAATACAAAACGGACCTCACCTTTTAACTATTTACAGATATTCATACACAAGAAAATCCCGTAAAAAGATTAACAAAAAAACCCGTCAAATTTTTATTGTTCACTGAAACTTTTTACATTCTCGGCTAAAAAAAAAGATATCGAGGACAATCCCAAAAAAGAAAATAATTCAGGAAACAATTAACCCATCCCAACGCAAAAAAAAAAAAATTCCCTAGAAAAAAAAAGGAAAAAACAAAAAAAATAAAAAAAAAGAGAATCGACAAAAAAGAAAATATCCGGGAAAAAATTAGCAAAAAAATAGCCCAAAAATAGCCTAAAATCTGCTCAAAGTAAAAAAAAATACAAACGTGAACCCTCACCTTCTAACTATTTACGATTTCCTTACACAAAAATTCCATAAAAAATTTTACAAAATCGCCCAAAAAAGAAAAATTCGGGAATTTTCCCCGAATCATACTAAAAAAAAAAAAAATACAAAACGGTCCCTCAACTTTTAACTATTTACGATTTTCTTACACAAAAAATCCCGTAAAAAAATTAACAAAAAAAACACGTCAAGTTTTTATTGTTCACAACTTTTTTACATTCATCGGCAAAAAAAAAAGATATCGAACCGTCCCAAAAAAAGAAAATATTCGGGAAAAAATTAGCCCGTCCCAACGCAATTTTTTTTTCCCCGAATCATACAAAAAAAGAAAATATTAAAAATTAGCCCCGCCATAACGCATCGCCCAAAAAAAACCCCCGAAACGTAAAAAAAAATTATTCGGGAAAAAATTAGCCCCGCCGCAACGCACGGGTTCTTTTGCATGTTATATTTATATATATACTAAAAACGGACGGAAACAACGTCGTATAATGATGCCCCAAAAAATTAGCCCATTAACGGCCCAACATAAAAAAAATCTTCCAGGCCCAATAAAGAGAAAAAAAATACAAAACGGACCCTTAACTTTTAACTATTTACGACTTTTTTATATAATAAACTTTATTTATCAAATATATAACACATAACCGATTCATTCAGATAAAAAAATACATGCGGAAAGATCTTCGAATTGCGAACAAAACGAGTCTAATATTGCAATGCTTCTGACATACGTACGATTTTATAGAAAATGTTGAAGTTTAATATTCCGTGATTGTTAAAAAAAATTGTCAGTGAAATAAAAAAACTTGTGTTGCATACAAGTCAGCCCCGCCGCAACGCGTGGACAGATTTTCACTCAATATTCATTCGAAACAGATTCGCGAAAAATTATGCCCCGCGGCAACGCGCAGGCTATGTAATCAAATAGCACAAAAACAAGCTCCGCCGCAACGCGCGGAAGGTCCAGCTCTTAAGCAATCAAAAACCGCCCTACGCTAAGCCAAAAAATAATATTGGAAAAAAAACTAACGAACCACAACAACGCACGGACAATCATGATTGTTATATAAACAAACTTGAAGAACATGAAACAACAAATTTCCAATTATACCAATATAAAAAACAAAAATTTCTAATTAACAAAACATATGACATGAAGCGTACTTAATAATATAATATTGAACATTTTAATTCTTAAATCATAAATGAACATCTTAACTTTTGAACATAACGAAACAAAAATAATATAATATTGAACATTTTAATTCTTAAATCATAAATGAACATCTTAACTTTTGAACATAACGAAACAAAAATAAGTAAGAAGTATTTTAATGTGCAAGTTGTATGGGTTTTTTAAAAGGATAAAAGATTAGGGTAGGTTATAAACATTCCTTCTAAAAAGCCGTTTGTATCCTTTTTGGTTTTTTGTTTTTTTTCTTTTTTATATATTTGTTATTCTTATAATTTTGTTTATCTTATAAAACAGTAAAACGCGAAATGCGAAACAAAAATTATAAAGTTTAACAAGGCAAAAGTATTAAACTGTCAAAAAGTACGCAACAGAAACTGATAAAAAAACTGTGTTGCACTGTAAACCGAGATGAGTAATAATCTTTGTTTTGTATTTTTTGGTACGTTTTGCTTATTCTTTTTTGCCTGTCAGTGGGATGTTTGAGGTGAGAATCCGATAGCTATGTGGTTTGTGTTACGAATCATAAATACGGCATAATTACTGTACGGGGGCAATGGGGGCGAGTGTGAATATATTAGTATGGAATCATTCAAAACTAGAGTGAACTACATTTTTGATCCTTATGGTTTACCGGGTATCATGGTTTTGGTCTAATAGTTTAAAATATAACGGATCCAGTCCATTTTTGGTCGACCCGTAACACTTTTGGTCCAATTGTCGTTGACCGTTAGTTTGACTTGTTAAAAAAACCTGAAATGACTAAAATACCCTAATCATTTAAAATACCCTTTCTTTTTATTTTTCTTCACCTTTTATAACTTAATCTTTTTTATCAACAAACCCTATCCTAGCTTTACCCACCCACTGTGAATGTGACACCATATCTTCCAACCTAATTACCCTATGTCCCATCTCATAACCAAATCACAATCTCACAAAACTCCTTAACTCACATATATAACCCACAAGATCTCGAAATACAGTAGGAGGCACATGGTTTATTGATGATATGATTGTTGCGTTTTTGTTTTGTGGAGAAAAAAGGCAGATTATGTCAGATCTGACAAGATCCGGCTTGTGGTGGTCCGTGGCTGACGGGACAGGGGATTGTCGGAGGTGGATGATAGGTTAGGCGGTTGGTGTTGATGTTTGTGTTTTAAATATGTGGTGGCTGTGACGGGTCGGTGAGGGAATGTGGTGTTTGTGGTGATGTCGTGGTGGTTTGGCAGGTCGGTGGTGGTGGTGGTGATCACGTGGCAGAGGGTGTTTGTTGTGATGGTTAGTGGCGATGTCGTGGTGGTTTGGTGTTGAATGTAGGCATACGGCGGCGGTTCAATGGTGGTGATTTGGTGGTGGTGTCATGGTGGCAGGGGGTGATGTTGTGATGGTTTGGTGTTTGTTGGATAATGGCGATAGGTATGGTGTTTTCTAGGTGAAGAAGACAATGATAGAAA
Source organism: Tanacetum coccineum (assembly GCA_026074375.1). Classification (NCBI taxonomy): domain Eukaryota; kingdom Viridiplantae; phylum Streptophyta; class Magnoliopsida; order Asterales; family Asteraceae; genus Tanacetum; species Tanacetum coccineum. Next base: position 47,879 of record BQNB010027779.1, read on the forward strand.
GTACAGAGAGATAAGAAATAAGGGGTGTTTGGGTGAATGTTGACTAAATAAAAGGGGTGACAGATGGTTAGGTGCTGTTTGTTTATTAAGAGGCTCTGAATCTGAATCTGATTCGCACATATGAATCTGAATATTTGGTAGAAAAGTCTGAATCTGAATGAAATAAAACTGTTTGTTTTGGTATATATATATATATATATATATATATATATATTTAAATATAAAACGATTTCATTCGCACAAAAAAATAAATTTAATAAAATCAATTTAAAGTTAAAAGTATTTAAAAAACATGCAATCTCATGTTTATTCGACAAAAATAAATGTGTTAGAACGATTAACTAAATGAGTCGCATAAGAATTAAGATGTATGAGTTTAAAACCGTACCCTTCAATTTGAACAAAATATAATTGACACATATAATCTTATACATTCTTTATATAACAAAATATATACAATCATTCTATTTAATACTTTTAATACAAAAGATAAAAGTTAAACAAGAAAAAATAAATCAAAAAATAAAAAAATAACAACAAAGTAGAAAATAAATAAATAAAAGAAAAAAACATTAAGAGGTGTTATGACACCCCCTCCACATCTAGTTCAGTAAGATGTTTATGCCTCTTACTGCCTCTTAATGGCCAGAAAAAAACAAACGCTCTTAACAATGTTTGCCTCTTACTGCCTCTGAATGATATGAAAAAAACAAACAGTCTTAATGACCCAAATGTCTGACCGTGTCTGAATAAGTCAGATTAAAATGCTGTTAAGAGACATTTCTTAAAAAACAAACACCACCTTAGAATGACTCTTGCTGTCATCATAGAATCATTATTAACCTGATTGAAATTGCAATGGTTATGTGTTAGGAGTTTCACAATAGATTTATGATGGCCCTTGCCAGGATGATAGGGTCATAGAGACATAAGATTTGCCATGATACATGATACAATGATTGAGATCTATAAGGCTGCTCACTATCGTAGTGGGTCGCGATCTACTTATTTTGGCGTCACATCTGCTTTCTCTCTCCGGCGACCTACAGGCGACCTAGTGCCACTATAGGGCGACCTTCATTTTTTTTTAACTTTAAATTTAAATTTCATTCATTAAAATAAAAAACATTACATTAAAATAAAAAAAACATTACATATCTCATGTTCATCAAGTTTTTCCTCGATCGTTGGAATTGAAGAAATGGTAGACATCGGTGGTTTCTCGGGTGTTGGGGGATTGCTTTGGGTCAGTTTCTTATCCATAGTTGTTGGATTTTAAACTTTGAATACAGAATTTAAGAAGTTGTGGGAAAAGGTGTTGGAAGAAATATAATAAAAAAACTAGCCGTTGGAATTTGAAATTTCAAATTTCAAATTTAAAAACATTATATTATTATTCAAATACATAAAAAAACATTAAATATTAAAAACATTACATTATTATTCAAATACATAAACATTACATTAAAAAATAATACATAATTATTCAAACACATAAAAAGCATTACATTATTCTAAACTTAATTATTACGATCTTGGTATGTTGGCACTTCAATTGTTGTCCAAGCAGGATGATTTTTCAAAATTCTCCAACACGCCTTCATTGTGAAGGGATGCCCGTACCTCGTTTGATATTCGGCTAACGTATTTTGAAACAAAACGAGGTCAGAAGACCCGTTCTCGTCCATCCGTTGGACACCATCGTAAACGACACTAAACGCAACAACTTTTGGAAGAATCGAATTTTTCCATTTCGAGACGATGGCATCGTATCCTCGAATAGTTCCTCCCATATCTTTCTCAAAGTTAGCAAAAACTTCCTCCCAAAACCCTTTTCTAGATTGTATGTCTCACGTCACGTACGTGTCCACCGCGTTGCACCAAGCTGTACATAACGTTATTTCTTCCGCTGTTGTCCATGGTAGTGTCGTCTTGGCAGCTCCACGACGGTTTGAAGAGGAAGTCATTGTGTGTTTTATAAATGAGAAGTATAAGAGTAAATAGGTTGAAAGTGCGTATGAAATGGTGAAATAAGTTGGGTATTTACAAAGTTAAAGGCCACAAACCGGAATCTTGGCCGCTTCAGTTTTGGATGAACATCTACATGGTTGGTTTGATAGGCTGGACATAGTGACGGAAATTTAATGACGACCTATATTTTGCGTCACTATTAACACAATTTTAGTGACGATATAAAATTTGCGTCACTATATCTCGTCACTTGCACATATTTAATGACGAATTAATAAATTGTCATTAATATACATGTTAGTGACGAAAATATTTGTCATCGAGTCTAGTACTAATGATCCACGTCTAACTCATTTCTTATTATGCTCTTTAGTCATGAAATTTTCTTCACTCAACTTTGAATAGGTAGTCACGAAAAATGGTTGTCATCAAATTGACAATTGTAATCGAATAATAACTCACATCGTAACTTTTCACCTTCTCAAGTATAAAAATATCACACAAAAAGAGTTAAAAATTTACTTTTATGTTAGAAAAAAAGGATTTTAATAACCTAAATCAAATGCCCTTTTTTTACTTAGTGACGATATTTGTTCGTCATAAAGCTTATACAAACTTAATGACGAAACTTTTCGTCACTCACTTAAACACATACATTATTCTTTTTTTTATCTAACACTAAAAGTACAAGGACTAAAACAGACAAAATGCCCAAATATTACACAAACACGGAAGCCATTGCTTTCCTTCAATTCTTCTTCTCCCCTCATTTCATCACCATCACCATCACCATCACCATCACC
>BQNB010027780.1:0-57297 GCA_026074375.1 Tanacetum coccineum
TTTTGCATATACACTTGAAAGTAAATAAATGTTGTACTCAAAGTTATATCTATAGTAGTCTTATCGCCTATCGATTATTCACTCTTTCCCATATTGCTTGTCCTTTCCACAAAACCGCATATTGACGGGAACACTTTAACTTTAAGCGTCTTTTGGCATCAGTCATATTGTCTACCCTATAAGCAATTGCTTCGGCAACTTTCATGACTCAGCGGAGCATCAACTGGAGTGAATAAGAGCCGAGACTCGAACCCGTGATCCTTTATCCACAAATCTCTCTGATGGGCTAATAAGTTTTTTAAAAATAGGCATCAACTGAGCTAAAGCCCGACACAAGGACTTTCTGCTTGTCCTTTGATTAATACTTAACATGCTACATTTATTGTTCACCTAAAGATTATTATGTTGTAAGTTGTAACAAGTACAAAGTACAAACTTAAAAGTTCTTTTGGCAACTATCGCCATAAATTTGGCACTACTAAATATCAACTTTATGGCTAATAATTTCGAAAATATAATTCATTTCATACATAGTTTAATAATCGTTGTAAAAAATCTTAATTATGTTAGACTACATAATTCTCCTTGGGTATAACTTTATTATTGATCACTATTTATAGAGTAAAAATGCATAACCATAACCCTAATGGACTCAACCCACAAGTCGGGCTTGTGCCTAATCCATCTAATATTCCCCGCAGTCTGAGCGGCGAAATCACGAAAGCTCGGACGGGAGTAGTAAACTAGAAAAAGAGAAAAAAAAAACAAAAACAAAACACTTACCTAATAAAAACATTAATGTAATAAAAAAAAACCGGCTCGTGGCCGAAGCACGAACAACAATATAATATTGTGTGGATTTGTGACCTTAGCACAAATCATAAGACAAATCACGGTTGTGTGAATTTGTGACATTAGCACAAATCATAAGACAAATCACGGTTGTGTGGATTTGTGACTTAGCACAAATCACCAACACAAATCACGATTGTGTGAATTTGTGACCTTAGCACAAATCACCACCACAAATCACGGTTGTGTGGATTTGTGACCTTAGCACAAATCACCAATACAAATCACTAACAAATAATGAAGAGGTAGAACTTAGCCACAAAATCTTTGTGAGCAACCTTGCCTCCATGATTATTAATTGTGGATCAGCTGTTTAAAGGTTTAAGGGGTGTAGTATTGATCCACCGAAATTAAAAAAAAAAAGAAAAGTAACACAGTATGGATATTGAACCAATCCAATAACTACGAGTTAAGATCAACATAGACCCATTATTTGTCATAGATCCAATGAATCAATCTCAACCATCTATTTTTTCATCAAAAATAAAAAAACCCATTTTCCACCTCTTTTTTAAAAATAAAATATCTTACAAACGGTAAATCGTCACACGACAAAAAATACACCATCGCGACGAGTATTTTTTTATCTTTCAGTAGACGGGTGACACGATATACTTTCGAGGAATTTTTTTTGATTTTTTTTTTCAGTCACGAATTGCGAAAATCATATATGATTCGTATAACGAATCATATATGATTTCATAAAATCATATATGATTTCATAAAATCATATATGATTTCATAAAATCATATATGATTTCATAAATCATATATGATTTCATAAAATCGTATATGACTTCATAAAATCATAAAAAAAAGTTCGTCGAAAGTACATAGTGTCGCCCCTCTATAGAAAGATAATTTAATTCTCGTCGCGATGGTATGTTTTGTTTTGCGTAACGATTAACAGTGTGTGAGATATTTAATTTTTAAAAAAGAGGTGGAAATTGGGTTTTTTTATTTTTGATGAAAAAATGAGTGGCTATGATTGGTTCATTGGGTCTATGACAAATATTAGGTCTATATTGAACTTTTGTCTTATTTATAATGGTGAAACCTTAGATGCCATAAACCTACAAACCGGGCTTGGGCCTATTTATCCACTAATACTCTCCCGCACTCCGAGCGGCGAAATCGCGAAAGCTCGGACTGTAGTAGTAAACTATAAAAGAAAAATAAAACAAAACATTAACATAACTTTATAGAGTACAAATGCATAACCCTAACTATATTATTGATCATTATTTATAAAGTACAAATGCATAACCCTATTTATAAAGTACAAATGCATAACCCTAACCCTAATGGACCCAACCCACGGGCTTAGGCCTAATCCATCTAATAAATTATAACAAACCTAGTCGAGAATTAATCCTGCCTCTTTTATAATTCACCCGTCTTAAAATTATAGTCTATATTTCTTTTTATAATGTCTCAAAATAATTGTTCGTTTTTCATTTTAACCAATAAAAAAGACTTCAGTGAGTGAATCATCTATCTGATGTGGTTATCAGAGGGTCAAATAGCAGAAGCACAAAACACAAATACGACACCAGGTAACAAGAAAACAAAGTTGTTGCCTAACACGCAGGTTTGTTTATTGAATAAACTATCTCAAAACTCCAATTTGTTACAAAGGTAATTCCTTACCCTTCTCGGTATATATAGACTAACCTATTCACGTTAGACTATAACTAGGATTACATTTTATTAATATCCTAAATAAACAAGTAAATAGGACTAGTTGGACTCGCACTCCAACTATGATATCTGGAACACGCGTTATAGCCATATCCAAACTCAGATAATTCTTCAACAATCACCCCCTGAATTTCTGAGTCGAAGAGGGTAACTCTTGCACACCAAGTAACGATCTCATCTCCTTGAACCTTATGCGCGCCAAGGCCTTCGTTAACGGGTCTGCTCTTTGATTCTCTCCGGATACATGCTCAACAATTACCTGCTCATTCTCCACACATTCACGAATGAAGTGATATCGAGTGTGGATATGTTTGCTCCTTCCATGAAAGACCGGGTTCTTTGATAATGCAATTGCTGATTTATTATCAACTCGTATTATCACCTTTTGTCTTTCCAATCCTGTCACTTCCGCCAATAACTCCCTAAGCCAAATTGCTTGACACGCAGCTGCAGTGGCTGCCATGAACTCAGCTTCACACGAAGATAATGCCACGGTAGTTTGCTTTTGTGAGCACCATGTAATGGGCGATGTACCAAGGTAGAAAACATGTCCAGTAGTGCTTCGTCCATCATCAATGTCAACATTATGACTACTATCACTATATCCTACCAATTTCATGTCATTACTACGATTGTATTTAATACCAAACGAAGTTGTACCTTTAAGATAACGTAGGATTTGCTTGATAGCACGAGCATGTGATTCTCTTGGACTTTGCATATATCGACTAACCACACCAACCGAGTAAGTCAAATCTGGACGTGTGCAAGAGGTAACGTAAACAACCTACCATTTTTTGATATTGGGTAGCTTCAACTTCTGGTTCATCTTCTGCTTTTGACAACTTGAGTCCCGGTTCCATTGGACATAAAGCTGGATTGCATTCTTCCATACAAGCTTCTTTTAAGATCTTCATTGCATATCTCTTTTGCTTGATCTCCACGCAATCCTTTCCTTGTGAGACTTCAATACCTAAGTAATAAGTTAACTCACCAAGATCCAACATTTCAAATTGAGACGCCATTCTCTTTTTGAACTCATTTATGAGATCCAAGCTTGTCCCAGTCACAAATAAATCATCCACATTAACTGCAACAATGATAAATTCTCCATTGGGCACCTTTCTATATACCGTATTTTCGTGCACGCATTGTAGAAAATCCATATTTTTTAAAGTACAATCGAGCTTCTTTCGATTACCATTTTGAAAGGCCGTTTTCACATCCAAGTGATGAATCTTCCATCCTTTCTCGGCTGCGAGAGCAATCAATAGTCGTATGGTCTCGAGTCGAACTAACGGGTTAGGCGTATCATCACTTCTAGACTCGTCTAATTCCCGTCCCACTACGTTTGTATCTTCTTTACCAACTTTTAGTTGAGCTTTGTAAAGGCGATTTGCACTACGCGGGACCTTTATAAGTAAATTTCCCCAACTATCTCGCATGGTTAAGAAATCACCTCGGATACTAATATCATAACCAGATATTGTCGCTTGTCCGAGACTTATCACATTACTTCGAAGAGCAGGAATATAATAGACATCTTTTAATAATTTTTGTTCTTCATTTTTGCCTTGGAACAAAATCGAGCCTTTTCTATTTATGCTAACACACAAACCATCTCCGAACCTAACACGTCCAGTAATATTTTCATTTAATTCAGAAAAGTAAGAGTAACTACCTGTCATGTGATTACTTGCACTATTGTTAAAGTACCATACATCGTCTTCATCATTGGTATTTGACTCGCTCTTTGGTATAGTGTACTTTTCTTTATTCATGAAAATCGTTTCTTGAACATGGTTCATCATAAAAAACATACCTTCCTCATGATACACACCTTTCTCTTGTGCCTCATTCAGGTTAACTTCATGGTTTCGGTTTCGTTCATGGCATTTTGAAACAAAGTGTCCGTACTGATCATAACAGTAACACTGTATATGTGAGAGGTCACATTTCTTATGTTGTTTACCCTTTTGTTCATTATCTTCATGGTTTTTCAAGGAGTTAACCTTGGTTTTATGAGTTGCCCTGACCATGTCCTTGACCTCGACCTCGTCCACGACCTCGAGAGTATGAGTCACGTCCTCTTCCTCGGTTTGAGTCATTATTCTCGTTGGAATATTCAGTCCTAGCATAAATCAAATTCTCATAAGGATCGTTTGCTTTATCTTATCTTTGACTCTTTTTTCATAGGCTTTCAATCGACCAACCACATCCTCAAACCCTGTCGTTTTAAGGTCTAAAACTTGCTCAAGGGCTGCCACGATATAGACAAAACATCTAGGAAGACTTGTGAGAAAATTCTTTACTAGTTTGTGTTCCGACATGACTTCTCCAAGCGTGGCTGACTGAGAAGCAATACCCGACAACTTCGCGGCATAAGCATCTATAGTATCGTTATCTGACATCTTCAGATTCTCGAACTCCATAATTAGGGTTTGAAGCCTTGCTTCCTTTATGCGATCAGCCCCTAAGTTACAAGTTTTTATCGCTTCCCACATCTCCTTCCCGGTTTTCAAATTCCTGATTTACAAAACCAAGTCTTCTAGAATCGATTGAAACAGTAAACCAAGTCTTCTGGGATGTGGTAGATCCAGACTCCATGAATTCCAAGAAGCACTTCCATTCGCATACTCCATATGGTGTATTTTGTTGACGTCAATATCGGACATTAAAATGTCAAAGTAATATCCTTTACGGTTGTTGTGAGCTTTCTCCCACCACCATCCTTGTTCTTTGTTTAGATCGTGAATACGTTTGTAATGGAGAGCAATCTAGCCCTTTAAACCATGGCTTGGATTTATTCTCGGTTCGTGCTGAGTACGCGTAGGCCTATCAATGGTTTCCCTAAATAACCTACTAAAACTCAACTTTTTTCTAACATACAAGACAATCAACAATTTAAAAAAATTGTTTCCAACTTGCTGTTATGTATTTTAAAGAACAATGAGCCTGTTATGAGCCCAACTGTTAACCTCCACTTTTTACAGGTTTATAGTCGACTTGTTTTAACGTTACAGAATTCACAAACTTAAACCTCCAGCTACACAGGTCTTGATTCGATTTGTTCTTAACCCTAATTCGCTGATACAGTTCACAATCACTCCATGTCTAAACCACTGGATCATAGGTTTAAACACACACGTGACTTAAACCCTCCATGAATCACAGGTTAAAAGTCGACTATTATTAGGGTTCTGTCCAACCCTAATTCGCTGCTACAGTAAGATGTTCATCTAACACATGATCACGCTGACTCCCACGCTGATTGTAACCTAGTCGTGGTAACAATACTCCAAGAATCAACCAAGCTCTTGATACCAATCGATGGAAATCAGAGGTATGAAACACAGAAACAAGACACAAAGAACACAGGTTTGTTACTGCCTAACACGCAGATTTTATTAATGAAGAAACTATCTCAAAACTTCATTCGATACAATGTGAATCCCTACCCTCCACGGTATATATAGACTAATCAATACGTATTAGACTATAACTAGGATTACATTAATTCTATTCTAAAACAATAAATACTAATAGAATAGGAACTAGTTGGACTAGCACTCCAACTTGGAAGTCTTTTCCTGATAACACTTGGAACACGCCTAAGCCATATCCAACACAATCAGGAATTCTCCAACAACTTTGAATGTCACAAACTTTTAAAAGTGTTCTGATATGAACATGTTGATGTATCATACACTAAAACGTGACAGATGACATCTCATTTGTTTTTTAGGTGGCATGTGACATCACCAATATGTAAATTTAGAAACATTTTTAAAAAAATGTACCCATGAAATAAAATAGATGCTGTAACACCCCCATTTTTACATATAGCAGCGAAAGCTAATCTGGGGTATTACTTCAAGGTACAATAGTCATAATCATAAAAAATGAATAAAAAAGAGTCGTTTTTGAAAATTAAGTTATCATTCATTATTTCATCAAAGTTTTTACAAAAATAAGGTCCCAAAATCTAAAACACAAAGTTTGAATGATAACAGTTTGGCCATCTTCAAGTCCTCGCCACTCCATGCCATAAGTGTCACAACCTGAGAATTTCCGTTCAATAAAGTAGCCGTTTCCGTGTAGAAATTTGAATTTTTAAAAGTTTCGTTAAGCTTTACCGTTTAACCGGGAAGTTGTTTCGTTGTTATCTGAGAATCATCACCGAGAGCAAACCGGGGCACCAAACGGTGTAGTATTTTCGCAATAGCCACGGTTTTATGTTTTTAAGCAATATTTAAAATTTCATAATTTTTTGTGATGCCGTTACTAATTTCGTTATTTACGTGTTCCGTGGAATTTAATTGTACTTTGTTGTGCATGCATGCTTAGAAATTAATTCATCAACTAGCACTAGTTCCCTAAAAACTTGGAGACCATTTTCTTCATGTTTACTTACTATTACACCACAAGTCCCTTGTTGCATAATTAATACTCTTTGTTGAAAGGTAGTTTCACAGTTAGTCCTTAGTGCCTCTAATTCAACCGTTAGTGCTCTAAAGTGAAATTCTTGCACCATTTGTCCTTACTTGAGTTTTAATCAACCGTTACTCATCTCAAGTTGAAGGTTTGTACACGAATGATGTAATGGGCGAAAATAAATAAATAAATAAATAAATAAATTAATAAAAAAAAATTTGTTAACATTTTGTGTTAAATATTTTTTTAGTGATAATTTTTTTAGTCTACAGATTTTTTTTCTTGCGAATTAAATAATTTTTTGTTTGGGCAAGTTAGTTAGTTTGTGGTGATTAATTGAGCAAGCCAGTCGGGATTATTTGTTGTCTATCGGGATTTTTTGTTCGAGACAAGATGAGTCAAGACGTGATTACGGTTGGTTCGACAATGCGGGGGGGGGGAAAATAAAATTTTTTTTTTTTTTTTTTTTCGTTGGTATATCGGGGTGAATACTCTCAGTGGCGTGAACGGTTTATGAACTATCTTGAAGAGCAAACGGATGGTGAAGCAATGATTAATTCTATTCTGAATGGCGATCACCCATTACCTGTTATTGCTCAAGTGTCACTTGATGGAACTGCACCAAATGCACCTCCTACTCTTAAGGATCCCCAATTTTGGACTGCTGAAGAGAAAAAGAATCGAAAGATTGATCGTCTTGCAAGATCTCTTTTGATTCAAGGGCTTCCAAATGACATTTATTCTCTTATTGATAGCAACGATACTGCTAAAGATTTATGGATGCTCTTGCAAGCGCAGGATGCGTGGTTCTGAGTATGGTGAACAAGATAGGAAAGCTGCAATTTTATATGAGTATGAAGACTTTCAAAGTACTGAAGGAGAACAATGCTTAGATTACTTATCTTTCATTACTTACAAGTGATTAATGATTTGAAGAAGTGTGGTTATAAGAAAGATAATTGTGAGTTGAATTACAAGTTTCTAAACAATCTGCAACCAGAATGGAAACAGTATGGTACACTGATGAGGCAAACCAAGAACTTAATGGATATCAATATTGATGCTCTTTACAACATTCTGAAGCAAAACCAAGGTGATGTGAATGAAGCAATAAGCTATAAAAAGAAAGCAATTGTTGTTACTTCAGATCCATTAGCGTTGGTTGATGAGAAAACAAAAGTGAACAATAGCAGAGAGAAAGTTGCAGTTCAATCTGAGTCTGAAGGAAGTGTTGATGAAGATTTACAGTGATTTGAAAAGATTTAACCGCGTTGTTAGCAAAAGCTTTTAATCGAAAGAAGTATTATGCTAAGCCAACAAACAACAATTTGAGAACTTCTTCAGCTTCTTCTTCAGCAAACAAGAAACCAGAGTACGTGAAGTCAGAGGAAAAGAAAGAGGATAAGAAAGTCGATGAGAAGAAACGGGATATGAGCAAAGTTAAGTGCTATAATTGCAAGAAGGAAGGACATTTTGCCAAAGACTGCAAGAAAGCAAAGGTCAAAGACTACAACTACTACAAGACAAAGATGTTGCTAGCTAAGAAAGATAGTGATGAACAACTGCTTCTTGTCCGAGGACAAGCCTGGATGGAGTCATAGTAGTGAGTTTAGATCAAGGCATCAGATGCAAATATGGTCTTTCATGGCTAAAAATAGAATGTTTCTTTCAGATTCAGAGGAAAAGTTCATCATCTGAAGAAGAAACATTGCTTGAGGTATCTTATTCAATATGGATTTTGAAACTGAATCTGAATATGAAACTTCAGAATATTATGATAACTCTACTAATTATGGTTATATTGTCGAACAATAATGATGATCAAGGAAATTTTTCATGATGCAATTGAATCTGCTAGTGAAAATTTTAATGAAAATCATATTGTATCTAACAGAATAACTGATCAGTCAGAAGTTGATCATAATGATTCTGAAGACAAGGTCATTTAGTTGATAAATTGATTAAGAAGTTTAACCACAAGATTGCTAAATGTCAGAAACGTATTGAGAAAGCGAATCAACAAAGCAAAGATTTAGAAAATCAAAACAAGGATTTACAAGATAAATATGATGTTTTGAAGAATCAAGTAAACATTTTTGAGGAGAAAAACAATGAATTTAATGAACAAATAAAAGTGTTGAACGAAACGAATGTTGATTTGCTTGCTCAAACGGAAGTCTTGCAAGAACAACTCAAAGTCAAACATGTTGTGATTGATACTCACACTGAATGTCAAGCACAATATGCTAAACTTGAGGAAGAAAGATATCAATACATGATTAGATATTCTGCTCTTTTGATAATCTAAACAACATTAGGAAAAAAGATTGATGACAAGATATTTTATTTGATAAGATGAGTCGGTCAGTTAGTTGAGATAAATAAAAATGCTTCTAAGCTTCAGGAGAAAAATTGTAGAAAAAAGAAACGAAAATTTTAGAATTGGAAGAGTGTGTGGTACATGGATTAGAAATTGAAAGTGTTTTGGAAAGATTGAATGAGTGTGAAAACAAAACTTATAAAATCGGACAAACGGAGTAAGGACCAATACATATTATTCATGCCTTATAAGGATAAAATGTATGGATGGCTTGAAAAGGAAATAGGGTTGATAAATCCAAGTTATTTTTTGTAAAGCAAATGATTTGAGACCTAGTCTTTAAGATGAAGGGTTATTGGTCTAGGGATACTCTGATGTTTCTCACTCTTTCGAATGAAGCTTTGGAAAATTAAGATATTTAACAAGGCATGAGAGAATAAAATTAAGTTTGTATATGATTATGGGTAATCTGAATGCAAGTTAGTGAATGAAAAGTTAAATTTTTCGGTTGTTATTTTTAAGAGATAATAAATACAGTTTGAAATGATTGTTCTCCGTTTCAAGCAAACAAGTTCATCAAACCATATCTTCCATCGTGATTTTAGAAAAGTTCATAATTGAGTTAGAATAAGACAGACTGAGTCTTTTGAAAAGAAAAAGGAAATTAGAATAGTGAGGTATTGAAATCAAAAGGTTCTGTGTCGAGTGAAATGCAATTTCTGATTCAGAAAATCAAAGTGAAAATGATGTATGAAAGTTGAAAAAGGTTGTGACATTTGGAGATTTCTCAACGTGTTTTCTCAGGAATGTTTAATATAAATGTGTCACAAGTGTTTCACCATTTTCAGCAAATAAACAGTCGTGTGCTTCAAATAAATGTTGAAATAAAACTAAAAGAAAACGACGTAAGAGAACGTCATCAAACAAAATGACAACAAAGTGATTAATGATGTATTGCGTGCTTTTAGAGATTTTGTTCATTTTTCAGATTTAGGACAATGTAAGTACGTGAGTTAGAAGACCTATGCCAATAACGGTGTTATTTGGAAGAAAGAAGGGTCGTCATAATACCTTTAAAAAATGTTGATTTGTCTTATGTTAGTAATTCAAAATTGAACACACGATGTAAGCGATATTCTCGCAAGATTGTTGTCTTGTTATAATTCTAATCATGGAATACGCTAGAAGTGCTTATGCTTGTAATGATGCTATGAATGTTTCTTGTAATTCTAGATTGTATGCTTCTTATGATGTGAATGATTTGTTTGTTTTTGATGATGTGAGTATAAGAAATTCTCAAGTTAGCAAGATGTCTTTTAGGAAAAAGTCTCGTGATTCTTTAAATGTGCATTCTAGGAGTAATTCGAATAAATCTTTACCTAGAACTGTGTTTAGGTGGCTTCCTATACTTAGCAACTGTTTGCTGCTATACCGTAGCTGAATGATTCCATAAGCTCACGCGTCAAATAGATTAAATTTCTAAGACACCTAACTCATCAGGACCCATTTTCAAATGGGTACCCAAAGTTTGTTGAATGTCTTTGGTGTTTTATTTATTGCAGATTGTCCAGATTTGTCTTTGGATCATCGATTCGGATGTTAAATTCATGTGACGGGTTATATCGTGCTCTTTTGACGAACTTTGTGGAAAAGTTTCTTGGAACGGTTCGCTTTGGCAATAATGATTTTGCGGTGATTGCTGGCTATGGAGATGTTGTTATTTTTTTTTTTTTCTTTTTTTTTATTAGATCAATGACGATCAAGAAAGTTTACTATGTCGAAGGTTTAGGACATAACTTATTTAGCGTTGGACAATTTTGTGACAAGGGCTTTGAAGTTGCCTTTCGAAAGTCGACATGTTTTGTTCGAAACGAAGATGGTGTAGATTTCGGGGCGGATTACGGTGATGTCATCGATTTTGTTATACTATTGCTCTTAACGAAATCGTATCAAATTCTTCGGCTTGTCTTCTAGCAAAGGCTTCTTCTTCGCAATCTTGGTTGTGGCATCAACGTCTTTCTCATTTGAATTTCGCCACAATCAATAACCTTGTGAAAAACAATCTTGTTCGAGGTCTTCCTAAGATGAAATTCGAAAAAGATCACTTGTATTCCGCTTGTGAACAAGGGAAGATTCATCGGAAACATCACAAGTCCAAAACGGCTTTTGCTTCGAATAAGCCACTTTATCTTCTTCATATGGATTTGTGTGGTCTGATGCGTGTAGAAAGTATTAACGGAAAGCGATATGTGTTAGTTGTTGTCGATGATTATTCACGGTACACATGGGTATTCTTTCTTCATTCAAAAGATGAAGCTTCTGAAGTCATCATTTCATTCATTAAGAAAACCCAAGTGAATCTTCAACTTCAAGTTCAACGTGTTCGAACTGATAATGGTACTGAGTTTAAAAACAAAACTCTTGCTAAGTTCTTTGATGAGGTCGGCATTTCTCAACAATTTTCTGCTGCAAGAACGCTTACAGCAAAATGGTGTCGTAGAAAGGAGGAATCGAACCTTAGTCGAAGCTGCAAGAACTATGCTTACATTTGCAAACTTACCATTGTTTCTTTGGGCTGAAGCCATCGCAACAGCTTGCTTTACACAGAATCGTTCGATTATTCACAAACGTTTCGATAAAACTCCTTATGAGCTCGTTAACAAGAGAAAACCAAACATCAAGTTCTTTCATGTGTTTGGTTGCAAATGTTATCTTCTCAATGATTATGATGATGTTGGAAAGCTCAAGGCAAAAGGGGATATTGGAGTGTTTGTTGGATATTCAAAAGAAAAACTTGCTGCATTTCAGAATTTACAATAAAACGAAAACTCGAAGATTCACGGAGCGTGAATGTCGAATTTTGATGAGATTTCTAGTAAATGGCTTCATAAATAATTCAGTTTAGAACTGGTTTATCTAATTTTAAACGAAACGGGAAAATCTTCATATCCAACGGTTTATCAAGTTTCAGAATTTCAAAGACGATTTGGAAGATTTTATTTCACAATTTTTACGATGCTGTATTTGTTGCTCTAAGATAACGATATCTTGCAACGTTTGTTGAAACCTTCCATTCCAATGAAATTTCTTCGCACGAAGGTGAAGTTTTTATAAGGTTTTTGTATCATTCCAAGAGGATAATTTTCCTTCATCTTATGATGATGACGTTCAACAGAGTTCAGAAGAAGTATCGGTTTCTCCAAACAAATACTCAATCGATTTCAAAATATACATGGTTCCTAATGTGAATGAAGCTAGTTCGTCAACATATGTGTTTGATGAACGATTGGAAATGCTTATTTTGATGCTAGTATACGTCATTCATGATCTCTTCAATGTTAATAATTCTATCAACCTTACCACATGAGAAAAGTGGACTAAGGTTCTACAATTAAAAAATAATTGGTGATCCAAAGTCGAGTGTTCGTACAAGAGGACAACTAGCAAATTCTGTTTGTTTGCCATTGTATGCCTAAGTAGTATGAGCCTGCTAGTAGCTGAAGCTTTGAAAGATGTGTTTGGGTTAGTTGCAATGCAAGATGAGCTTGATCCAATTGCAAGATATGAAAGTTTGAGATTAGTTCCTCGACCCAAAGGCAAGACTATCATCAAAACAAAATGGATCTTCAAGAATAAAAAAGATGAAAGAAGTTTGGTTATTCGAACAAAGCAAGGCTTGTAGCTGTAGGATATTGTCAACAAGAAGGCATTGATTATGTGGATCTTCAAGAATAATAAAGATGAAAGCAGTTTGGTTATTCAAAACAAAGCAAGGCTTGTAGCTGTAGAATACTGTCAACAAGAAGGCATTGATTATGACGAGACTTTTGCTCTAGTTGCTCGAATTAAGGCTATACGCTTATTTCTTGCATATGCTGCTCATAAGGTTTTCACAGTCTTTCATATGCAGATCATGTCTATGCTCTCAACAGAGCTCTGTATGGTTTGAAACAAGCACCTCAGGCATGGTATGACGTTCTTTTGAAATTCTTAATTAATAGCGGTTTCCAAAAAGGTTCAATCGATACTACTCTTTTCATTAAAAAGAAGGGTAAACATATAATGCTAATTCAGATATACGTTGATGACATTATATTTGGCTCAACGAATCCAAAATATTGCACGAAATTTTTTAAATTAATGGTAAAACGTTTTGAAATGAGTATGATGGGAGAAATGAAATTCTTTCTCGGGCTTGAAGTAAATCAATTTTCAAACGGGATTTTCATAAATCAATCCAAGTACATTCTTGATATTTTGAAACGATTTGGAATGGAAAATTGTAATACGGTTCCCACTCCCATGGTTGAACAAGCTAAACTCAAACTTGATTTAGTTGTAAAACCAGTTGATCATACTAATTATCGTAGCATGATTGGATCATTGATGTACCTTACTTCGAGTAGGCCAGATATAATGTTTCCAACATGTATGTGTGCTAGATATCAGGAAAACCCAAATGAACATCATGTGTTAGCCGTTAAAAGGATCTTTCGATATCTCAAATGGACTATTAATTTAGGCCTTTGGTATCTAAAAGATTCTGGCTTTGATCTAACTGCTTATTCATACGCAGACCATGCAGGATGTTAGTTAGATCGAAAAAGTACATCTGGCAGTGTTTAATTCTTAGGTGACAAGTAAGTGTGTTGGTCGTCCAAGAAGCAGAATTGCGTGTCTATTTCTACAGCATAATCTGAATATGTTGTTGTTTTCGGCTGTTGTGCTCAAGTTTTGTGGATGCGTACTCAATTGACTGACTATGACTTCTTCTACGACAAAGTACCAATTTACTGTAATTCAAAGAGTGTTATTGCAATCTCGTGCAATCCGGTACAACACACTCGAACAAAACACATTGATCTGAGGTATCATTTTATAAAGGATCATGTTGAAAAAGGAACAATAGAGTTATATTTCGTTGGTACTGAATATCAACTTGCGGATTTATTCATGAAATCTCTGCCTGAAGCTCGATTTAAGTTTTTAGTTGAGAAGTTAGGCATGATGAGTCGCGAGACATAAATTTTTTACCACGAAATGTTTTTGTTAATAAATTTTAGAAAAATAAAAAAAGATTTTCTTTTGTATAAAATTTTAAAAAGACAAAAAGATTTTCTTTTATATAAAATTTAGAAAAGACAAAAAGATTTTCTTTTATATAAAATTTCAGAAAAGACAAAAATATTTTCTTTTATACCAAATTTTATAGAAAATTCAAAAAGATTTTTGGTTTCACTAATGGCTTTCGTATAACTCGGTACGAAACCCAAACTTAAAATAATGGCTTGTAATCATTTTAGATTACAACCCGAACTTCATCTGATGGTTTGTACACATTTCAGTACATAACCCGTGCTTTAAAGAAAAGAAGGTGTACGCTTCAGTGCATCTATCTTTGAAAAAGAAGAGATGTCTTCTTTGACTTGAGTCATTGATACATATTTTTCAAAATCTTTATGTGGTACTTAAACGATAAAATCAAGTTGTTTAAAAAGTCAATGATCTCAAGTTAATGAGTTACAATCGATTCAAATTTTAAAATGTGATACTTTCAAGATAAAATCAATTTTAAAAAGGTCTTCAAATCGATGTATTTTTTTTATGAAAAGTGTCTAAAGAAATAAAGGACTCAAAAGTGCAAAGAGGAACTCCCTTATAAATGTTTTAACGAAGATATGGTATTTTTCGAGGGGGAGTGTCCGTATATGTTGTTGAAAAGTTTTCAGAAAGAAACGGAAATAGAAAATTGTTTTACATTTCACCTTCACATATTCATATTTTTGCGTTTTTAGCTTCATGTTAAAAATGTTTCTCGGCATATGTTAAGGGGGAGTGTCTTTATAATGATTGAAAACTTTTAAAGATCAAAATTTTCTTCTTCATATGATGTTTATGAGAATGATGAAAAAACAGAAAGAGAGATTTGTGAGAGAAAAATAGAAAGAGAGAAATGAAAAATCGTACACTTGAAAAAATGAAAGTATATGTCACGTGCTTCAAAAGCAAGAACAACACATGAAAAGAAAAAGAGAAAAGTATGCAAGAAAAGAAATGCCACCGCATACAAAAGCAGACAGAGTGATTGTTCTACATTTTCTTGATATTATCAAAATCTCATGATACGATTTCAGATTTTATCATGGTTTTCACGGACATTCTTTCTAACGCAATTATCTTGGCGTATGTTGATTGAGTTGCACGGTGTGATTTAGTTACCCCAAAATACTCCTATGATCTTCCAGAACGAACCGTAAGGTTCAGATCATCAGTATGTTGTGGTTGTGCTCCGACAATGTTATTAACGTTCGTTAGTTCTGATCTCGAAACTAGTGATATCTAATCACTGAACGGAGTAGTCAATCCCCAATAGATCTAATTCATAACACTCGCGCTTACCCTCCAGGTAATTCATAGTTCAATTCACTTAAGCTAATCAGTAATCCTTCGGGGTAACAGTTAAATAAGGTCCTTGTATTCAAAAATATAGTAGAAACCAAGCAATGCCATCTCGTCCCGAGATAAATAATGGGTACTTATCCAATTGTTATAAACGAGGTTAAGTAAATACACAAATAATGAGTTTGAATTAACCATATAAATAAATTTGTAACCAAGCATGTTCTCACCCAAAAAATATATGTAAAACATGTAAAACGTGGGGCTATGAAACTCACCTTGAGTGAGCAAATACCAAGTGTATCACAAATAGTGCGTCACGCAAATCGATCAGATGCAACCTATTTAAATTAAGGTCGTTATACAGTACTATACATTGGTAATCTCATCATGCATAAGTTATTTAGCTAATCACCATCTAATTGGTTTGAGTGAAACATATTTATATTTGTAAAACATTTTATAAATATATTAATAATGTAATTATAGTTATTCCTTGTAGGGTATTAGTTTATCTGGTAGTGTTGTAGGTTATACCTCCCTGGTAGTTTTAGTTATTATACTGGTAATATATTAGTTACTAATAGGTAGTTATAGTTATTACTACTGGTAGTATATTAGTTACTCCTGGTAGTGTTGTAGTTACTCCTGGTAGTTATAGTTATTACTACTGGTAGTATATTAGTTACTCCTGGTAGTGTTGTAGTTACTCCTGGTAGTTATAGTTATTACTACTGGTAGTATATTAGTTACTCCTGGTAGTGTTGTAGTTACTCCTGGTAGTTATAGTTATTACTACTGGTAGTATATTAGTTACTCCTGGTAGTGTATTAGTTACTCCTGGTAGTTATAGTTATTACTACTGGTAGTATATTAGTTACTCCTGGTAGTTATAGTTACTCCTGGTAGTTATAGTTTATTTTCTAAGTCTGACCCGACTATAATGACCCACTAAATCACATTTTCATGACTCGGGTTCTAAAGAGAATTTATGCGAAACGATATTTTGAACAACTTTCCAGTTCTGTCCGAGACCCGAAACTCGACCGAAATGGGCGAAAAAGCACTCGCATCAGATCTGATGCAGTGTATTAATTACCAAAAAGCCAGATTTTGCCCCCGCCTTACGACCCGTTATCACTCGCTTTTCAGATTAATCTCGAACTCTCGGGGTAAGAAAAAGCCTTCCGAACGCTTTCCACGATAATCGGACGCTCATCGCCCGAAAAGGCAATCGCAACAGCGGCACCAAGACCACATCGTACACACTCTCGATAATCTCCTCTGACAACAGATACACACTAACTTAACAATGCTTGGATTTTTTTACTCGAATACCGAGAGATCATCATCGTTTTCCGACCGTCTATATGAGGAGGTAGAGCTGTAATCGTTTGACAAGTTTCTTACCTTTTCCGGTCTTAGCCGGGTGAATTCTCTACTACTTTATCAAAAAATATAAAATAATGTGTCTGTACATATATACGAATTTTGGACGAATCTTGAGTGACCCTTGTTGAATCCATTTTTTATCCTTGCTTTTATACCTTACTACTTTTGTATTAATATTTTTTACACCAACTTAATATGGTACAATTCTTTTTCTTATCCCTTTTATCTGATATAAAAATAAACAAAAAAAAAAAAAAAAAAATAAAAACAGAAAAAAAAAAAACTTAGCAATATATCGACATTATAATAGTGTGCAAATTGATCATTACAAGTTAAAAACTCCAATTCTTCATGTTCAAAATCCTACTGGTGATTCAAGATTCAATAGACACTAAACATATGCATTAAATGAATATTGAAAGAACTTAAAGGGTTCTTAGTGACATTATGGTGTATGATGATGATGATCAATGTAATCTAAACCCTTGTTTAGATAAAAATCCAAAGCTTGCACAATAAAAACCCTAGCTTTCCAAGATAAAACCCTAGCTTCACTTTTCTTTAATTATCTTCCTTAATCAACCAACCAAGCTTCCAAACCTTTTTGTATGATCTTAAATATGATGTGAGAATGTTTATAAATGTTGTAGAATAAAATTTTGTAGATGGTTTGTGTAGGTGTATTCTTGCCGTGGGTAGGAGGGAGTATATGGGGAAAAGAGTGTGTTTTGCACTTAGTAAAAATAGAAGTGTATGCGTTTGATACTTGCACTAGTCTTATATGTATTATATACTCATAAAACTAGTCAAAGTTATTGTAATATGAGTTTAGAAATGGGAGGGTCTTTATTGGAAAGACTTTATGGTCAAAAGGGGGCAAAATGAGGTCTTAAGGAAAGTGGTCAAGGAAAAATGAGAAATTTATTTGTTGTTGCATGTTACAAAGACTTAGTGCAAGATTTTTGCATATTTCTTTGTATCATTTGCTCCATATTCGGCCATATGAGAAATATTTATGATATATTTTTGTAGTTTATATTATTGGTATAAATGTGTGTAGATACTTGTAATCTTTTGTTCAACCAAGAAACAAGAGTGGAAGTTGTGGTGTCTGTGATGTTAGAGATGAGATTGAATGGAAAAATGATAATTGTATAAAATGAAATGTGGTAAAATGGAACAACCAACAACCAACCCCTCTCCAATGCTAGGAGAGGGATTATATAGTACATGGAGGCCGGCCATGGGCTATGATGGGCTTCCCATGGGCCTTGGGCCGGACTAGATTACTAATCTAATCATTACACTAACTACGAGCTAAGACCTGTTACTAACTTGAAGTGGACCGACACTTTTTGTGTTATCCAACAATCTCCCCTAAACAGAGGTCACTCCATTTACAAAAACTTTAAGCCTAGCATTTCTATGCTTTGTCTTTTTCAGTCTCTTAGCTGTCTTTTGACTTTATCTGAGATTTATGTTGTAGTGATCATGACTTTAGATTGAAGCTTGTTCCTTGAACTTGGTTTTTGACATGTGATCTTGATCAACTTGAGATCATCAACCAAGCTTATCTTTCGGCTATCTTGTAATTTTGACTATCTGTGGACTGCGTTGACTTCTGGACCGACATGCTCATACCTTTCTTGATTTGTTGATTTGGAAAGCTTTAATGTTGCATCTTTCTTGAAATTCTTTAACTTTAACACTTCGTCACTTCGAGAAAGACATTCGGTATCAGAGTGACGGAAACTTCTTTGACTTTAATACTTTGTCACTTCAAGAAAAAGACTACGGTATCAGAGTAACGGATGTAATGAAATATGTACTTGAGCTTCATGATGTCTTATGGTTGGTAGGTCGGTATGGAATGTGGCTATGGATCTTGTGAGACAGCTGGAATCAGGAACCTCCACCACCATCTTTAAATAGCCTGCATAAAAACAGTTAGCAATAAAGCGGGGGACGGATTATGGCTTTGTCAATTCGCCCAAGGTTAGTTGGAGTAATCCTTAAAATACGTGAGGATCGACATATGTGATCAGATAGTTTCAATTTAAGAAGAATCTTCTTGAAGATTTCCAGCAGGTAGTATTGAATCTTTCTAACATAAGTATATAGATTAATGCATACTCAGCATGTTTCTCATTTCGGAACGTCTCAAAGCAGACACACGATAAGAGTGAACTGTGAGTTACATTACTTAAAAATATCTCACCGATTGATTATAGAAAATCATTTGAAATCAATTAACGTGTCACTGCTAAGTGGTTTTGAGACACATCGAGAGTGTTAATCTTTTCAAATTATCATCAATCGTCAAATCCATATCCTGGACAAGGTGTGATTCTTATAGAATCACACCATCGTTCTTTCCAGTTGTACAAGTTTGATTCAGTAAAGAATCGCACAAGTTACATACCAAATGAGCTTGTTTGATGTTGGATCATGCTGGATTATCCATATTAATTGGAATGAATTCACTCTGATGTTCTGGCAAAATCACAAGGATCTTGCGTAGGACTCTAATGATATTACTTGATATTCACATTGTGTGAGATAACAAGCTAAATTATGACAAGTGTCCTAATGAGATTGATGGATGATCTCTTGGTATGACGCAATTGTGCCACTTTTTAATTTTAGTGATCGGAGGCTGGAGCTGAGTGCCACCTTTTCAATATCAACTAACTCGGAGTGAGAAAGTCAATAGAAATGAGTGTATCTCCGTGAGTTTTGAAACAAAGTCTTTCTGACTTTGAGTGGCTGGGAGGGGTTTGTGATAGCTGTCACTGGTCCATGGACTGTCTTCCAATGTCTGGACTACACCTGAGTGTTTCTGACAGCATATGTATTGACTCGGTTTCTGCCTAAGTGTATGTAGGGCTTTTTATTTATCTACCCTTTATCTTTACATTTCTTTTTCAATCTCAACCCTCTTCTATGCTTTAACGAGACTTATAACTAACACCTGTTGGGTTTGTTCCAGTGTTAGCTCCATCTCAGTCGGCAATTATCCTATTCTCACTTTTTCTCCTTTTTAATCATACCTAAGGACTTCTACACTAACTAGTGGATATCCCTGGGTAGATCCTTCGGTTTTGGCTGGATAATCGGGATCCGAATACCTAAGCCTAAACCGCATTATAAACTTTATAAAATTTAAGAACATGGACGGTCTTTTGGGTAGTTCGATCACGATCCTTACAAAAACATTGAAATTTCAATCAAGTGTTTATATATAAATATCAAAAGATTTAAACTTTGAGAGTTTTTCATCATCACTAAAAGATCCCCTTAACATGTGCATCGTAATCGTAGTACATGCTAGGTGTGGAGTGCATTGAGTCCATTTTATTGATCACTTTTGTCATTTTACATTATTCCAAGTTAATCACTTTTATCCAACTTATCCAAATGTTAATCCATGATATTTGGATCATCGATTGATACCGTTCGGGGACAAAATGATATATTCTAGCAGAATGGAACATATTATTGCTCCCCCTCAATGTTTGAGGGTTTATAAGACAGTGCTGGTACTTTAATTTGAAAGATTTGAATTTACTAAGAAAATTCTTAAAAATTTAGTACTCGAGCACTCATATTCTAACACATATAGTCTACCTACATACAATCACATGATTTTAATGTACGTGTTTTGACCTGATTAATTGAGAAACATCATATGGTTCTTTTGACACAGCCGTAGGTCTCCTTCGAACAATTTTCCACCAACGAACTTTTCTAAACTCCTCATTAACCTAATTTCTTTCAAGAGGTTTTCAATCTAATCTTTCTCTATCCAAGCACTTTTCAGCGTTGCTTTAACTTTCTTTCCAAGTTATGAAAGTATTTGCATCAAACTTCGAAGGATAGTACAGATTCAGATACATATGTAACTTGGATGCTGTGAGGTTGGTGATGTCGTGTGATGTTGTTCCCTTAGCTTCCCCTAAACCAGCAATCCTTTCTTGAGTAGATTCAGAACTTTCTTTTAAGCCGCATCAAGCAGTCTTAATGTATAAATTCATATTTCGAAGTACACAGTTAACCCTTTCAAGAATTTGTTACCGCAACACCAAAGTCAATTAAGTCCCTGGCAGGAGAGCTTTTCTCTCTTCTGGATGGTCATGGATATAAATTGTAACACCAAAGTCAACTAAGTCACGAATGTCACAATTATTCCTTCTAAAGTAGTCGAAATGGAAACACCTAAGTCAATTAAGTCCCAAATGTAGACATTTCTTCCTGCAAGATATTGACTATTTAAAGGAATCATCATACCTATGTGTACCTCTTTTATCAAACTATTTTATTCTTTTAAAGAATAAGTTTAGGGATTGACCGTTTGAGGAAAGCATTAATTGAATCAGCAATAACTTTTCTCACATTTTAAATAATTATACTCCTAACACTTCCCCCTGGGGACTCAAATGATGCATACTGGCTAATGACGAGTGTCTATTCATAATGTGATTGGAAATTGATGCACCGAAAGATTCAACACAGCCTAAAATCAAAGAGCTAACCTCAAAAGGACAATAGAAGCTACCTCAAAGAAGGCTAAGGACACTATCAGGTATACATCTTCTCCTTCCCCCCTTGCCTTTCGTTTCGTCACGTCGGGATCGCAGAACCTTATACGACATAAATATCGAGATTGTGTTTGAAGAATTGATAGCTTAAATCTATTGCGTGAGAATTAACTTCAAGGCCATTTAAAACTATGAAAGTATTTCATGCATTCCTACGTCTTTTTCAAAAACTATGAGGTGTTGGGCAAAATTGATCGTCTGTAGTAAAGCCTGAATTCACTAGTCTCTATGTCCATACAAGATTTAAACAAATGACATCTAAAGACTTGATGCTATATTTATTAAAACCTTTTGAATTGTTATCCGTCATTAGCCAAAAACTTTATACATTATTTCATGACTATATTTGAGAAGAACATTTTACAAGGATTGTTTAATGAAGATTTCCCACATCAATTAATGAACCCGTTTTATATTTAAAGACTGTTGTCCATTGTTTGAGAAGTCGAGATTGTTTGAAAAAAATCTTTTTGTGATTACTGAAAAACACTGATTCATTTATGAAGACAACTTTTTACCAATAAAAAATTAAGATTTCTCTTATTTTAACACATAAGAGCACTGACACGTACACTTATGGAATATAGGAAGAAACGGGTTGTTGTTGCAAGTAGTCAAAGCCTTTGCATGGTCTTAAAGTAGACCCATGCCGAGAATAAATTCCGTTGTTAGGAAACAACTGTCTTTTAGACGGAACATGTTTTCCTCAAGGTGAAAAAGCGGTATACTATCTGAAATAATTGCAAGCCATTTGGCTTGTTTTGAAACATTTGTAATTCTGGCCTGAATTTCATTTACTGGCTTGTATCATTTGTTGAATGAAATTTCTAAGACAGTAAATGTTATCGATTTCAGAAGACATGCCATGTAAAACTTCTTTTGAATTTTTCTTCATTTTTTAATTTTGTATTTTGTTTTGAAAATGTTTAGAAAAAAAGTAAATCTTTTGGTTTTCTTGATTTTATATTTTTCTATTTGTTTTTATAAAAATTTTATAAAAATAATGAAAATAATAATCTTTTGTGTTTTGGATTGTAGTATTTATTATTATTCAGGATATTTGAATAGGGTACCACCACTATTCATCACTTCATCTGCCAATTGTTTAGTGTTTCCAGAGGTAAACTCCGAATTCCAGCTTTGGGTTGATAAGAATTAAATTCTTTTCTCGGACCAAGAGCTTTAGTGAAGATGTCCGCCAATTGAATATTCCGTATTGACATAGTAATGTTCGATCACACCATTCTCACATGCTCCTTGATGAGTGAAACCTGATGTCTATCATGCTGTTGTTCTGGAATATTAAACTGTGTTGCAAATAATGCATAGCGCTTATTGTTATCACAGTACATTGGAATGTTTATTGAATCCAAAGCCATTAGTCGGTAAGTTATGATCTCATCTAAGGATTGAGCACACAACAAACGGACAAAGCAATAATATCAGCTTCCGTACTGGATATCACAGCGCCTTTTCTGGACTTTTAGTTCGACCAGCTTACAAGCTTGTCACCCAAAAAGTTGTATACTGCCAGGTGTACTACGGCGTGTATCTTGCACAAACCGCATGATACGCATCTGCAAATACTTGTTAGTGCAAAGGAAGAATCCTTCGGATACCAAAGACCCCGATGTACGGTTCCTTTTAGATACCGAAAGATCCTTTTTACCGCATTTAGGTGCTTTTTGGTAGGCCGAGCCTGATACCGGGCACACATGCATATAGCAAATTGTAGGTCAGGTCTACTGGCTGTAAGATAAAGGAGGGTGCCAATCATACCACGATAGTGTGATGGATCTACAGCTTTCCCTTCTTTATCCTCATCCAGTTTGGACTTTTCCACCATGGGAGTATCCACTGGGTCACAAGATTCAAAGCCATATTTCTTTAGTGATTCAAGAGCATATTTAGATTGGTTTATGAAGATGCCTCTGGGACTTTGAGAAATTTGTAGTCCTAAGAAAAATGAGATTTTACCCATCATCGACATCTTGAATTTTGAACACATTATTTTAGCGAATAGATCACAAAGTTCAGGAGTAGATGCAGCAAAGATAATATCATCGACATAGATTTGTACCAGTAGAAGTTCGTTGCCTTCTCTACGGATGAACAGAGTAGGATCCACTAAGCCTTTGGAGAAGTCATTGGATATCAGGAATGAAGACAACATATCATACCACGCACGTGGAGCTTGTTTTCAACCATAAGTCCTTTCTTAAGCTTGTAGACGTAGTTAGGTTTGTCTGGATCCACAAATCCGTCCGGTTGGCTAACATAAACTTCTTCTCGCAGATTACCGTTCAGAAACGCAGTCTTCACATCCATTTGATAGATGACCATGTTCATGTGAGCAGCAAATGCTAGAAAAATTCGTATAGCCTCTAATCTTGCAACCGGAGCGAATGACTCTTCGAAATCGATACCCTCCTCTTGGCGATAACCACGAGCGACCAACCGAGCCTTATTTTTCAGAATACCTCCTAACTCATCAAGCTTAACCTTATAGATCCACTTAAGAGAGATGACAAATGCTTTGTCAGGAGGAGGAACAAGTTCCCAAACCTCCAGACGTTCAAATTCATGAAGTTCCTCTTGCATAGCTTCAATCCAACATGCTTGAGTTAATGCGTCTTTGTAGTTCTTGGGTTCAACTGATGTTAGAAAGGCATCATAGTAGCAGAATAAGGCTTGTTCATGGAGTTGTAGTCGTGTGGAAACTGGTCTGTCGAGAGCACCGATTATATTCTCAAGTGGGTGATCCTTCGTCCATTTGCTATTGTGTTTAGAAACTTGGTGATCGGGAGGCACAATTATATGAATAACGTCTGATGATGAAGATTGATCAGAAGTAACTTCTGGAATTGGAATACCGAAGTACGGATCATTACCCATATGTGCAACTTTAATATCATGATTATCTTCTTCAACATCATGAGAAATAATAGGTGTTTGAGTTTCTTGTGTTGTATGAGAGTTACTTGGTGATGGTGCATCTTGATCAACTGTAGTTGAGGAAGGTGAGCCAGTTGATACAGCATGTTCAGGTGCAACTGCTTCAGGAATAGGAGCAATGACTTCTGGTGCTTGTAAATCAACATTAGTCGGGGGATTAAGTGACTCATCAAACATTGGTTGAAACAACAAATCCCAGTCAGATCTCGAAGGTGGTACAAATGGTGTTGAAGAAGGAGGATTTGGCACGAGTCCTGAACTGATCGATACATGAGTCATTTCATGAAGAGCGGGTCCTGAACTGCTGTGTTCAGAAGCCATCGCGGTCAGCTCATCAAAATCAACATGAATGGTTTCAATTTTATCGTTAGTACGTCTGTTGTAAATTCGGAATGCTTTCTTCGTGGGTACATATCCAATGAAAATACATATCAGCCTTTTGGGTTTGTAACTTGCCCAAATTCTCTACTTCATTCGTGGGGTAGTAAAGTGCACCAACACATGTAGTTACGATTGGATCGGGAGGTTTGTCGTGTAAATGCTTCATATGGTGTGTTCCGTGACGACGAACTTATCATGGAACGATTTTGGTATAACCAGGTGTGGCAACCGCTCTCGGCCCAATAGAAATAAAGAGCTTTTTGCATAATTAACATAGTGAGGGCTGCTTCAATTAGCGTATGATTTGTCTTTCAACAAACAACAGTTTTGCTGTGGAGAGCGTGCATTGATGTTTCATGAGAGATGCCACCTTCTCATAATTATTCACGCAATGTCTGATTAACAACTCAGTTCCTTATCGGTTTCTGAGCGGATGAAACGGTTCCTTAACCGTACATGGATTCATCTTCAAAAACATAGTTATTAAACTGAAGCCTCATCTTTGATCGCCAAACATTTTTACCCATGTTATACCGAGAGTAGTCGTCGACAATAACGAGGATGTACTTCTTTCCATTGACACTCGCGACACGCATTGGCCCACACAGATCCATATGCAACAGAAAGAGTTTTTCTTGATTGGTATCTTCAGATTTGGGTTTGTGGGGTTTCATTTGAACTTTTGCCTAATGCACATGCAGAACATATGTGTCCTTTTCAAATTAAGCTAGGAGACCTCGTACAGTCCATGTCTTGCAAGATTGATTGATTGCACCAAAGTTCAAGTGAGATTAGACGACGGATGCCATAACAAGACTTGGTTTTAGACGGCCTTTGACAATAGACAAATGGGAGGGATGCATCATATTCAAAGTTTAGAGTGTATAAAGTTTATCCCTCGAGATCCTCGTCAATATATCAACACCGTCTAGATTACGAATGAAGCAATGTGTGTTGACGAAAGCCACTTCGAGATTGGAATCACAGAATTGTCCAACAAAAATTAGATTATGCCCAAGTCCTTCAAACGTTAAATGATACCCTTGTAATAGTAACATTCCCCACAATCTGATAGTCTCCAAACCATTATCTTTGCATCTTGATCATTTCCGAATTTAAATGTACCCCATGAATTTACTGATGAAATTGGTGAGATGAGATCGATTCCGGTCATGTGATTCAGAGCAACGTATCCCAAATACAGAGGATTGATTTAGAAACCTGCAATTCATTCACAGAGAAGTAGATGGGAATATTGGTTTTTTGGATCCCCAGGATTTTTACTGGGTTCCTGTTTGTTAGCTGACATTGGTTTTAAAACCTTAGTTTTGCTAAGGATCATGTATTCTTATTCTTACCTAGGTTTTCCCTTGTGTATACCAAATTTAACACAGGTTTGGGTGATTCAGAGTCTAGAACTAATTGGTTTCTAGAAGGCACTTTTATTGGTAGAGGTATTCCTAGTTAAAGGCATGCTTTTCCTACAATAGTGAAGGTAGACCTCGGTAGGTCTCAAATTATATCAGATCTGAGTAAACACTTTTCCTGTTGGTTTCCAAATAGCTTTCTTAGATTTATGCTGCTTAGGTTTAGCATGAAATTTCACAACATTCATAGAATTAGAAACACTACCTGATTATCAGAAGACATGCAATCATTACTGTTAACACAGACATAAGCAGAATCATCTTGTTTCTTGGAATTCTGCACAGACGCAGATCCATTAACTTTAACAATACCATTCCTTTTATTCAAACTAGATTTAATGTTACTAGGGTGAGCTTCTACTTTATTCTTACGACTTTACTTTCTTGGTGTTTGCGGAATCATATCATTCCTGGTATTGCCTGAAGCTGATGATCCGCAACATAGTAGAAAGTCGTTACTCCTGTAGAATGCAACACTCGAGTGTATAGAATCTATGTTTGATGTTGAGTCTGTTTTTGTCCGTTTCTGTCGAATGTGAGTGATTCGGCAAACCTAACTTTCTTGTCCTTTTTCCTCGGTGTGACCTCAACTATTTGAGGACCAAAATTGTTGATGCTAGGGCAAGATCTACCTATGATGTATAAGCAAATCCTGGATGATTTGTTACCTAAAGGCAGACTCTAAAGTGAAATCGTGAGGATATTAGCTTTTACATGTTCGACTATATCCCTAAGGACCAAAGCTTCTTCCTGAGTGTGTTTAATATATGAGGAGTGAGCAGTCCTTTTATTTAACAATTTGGGCGTGATTGGTTCCATATTATCCTTAGACACATTTGGATCAACAGAGTGGGTCTCAATAGCCTCCTTATCTACAGCTTTTCCTTTAAGTTTCCTTAACTCATTTTTTAGGGCTGCTATAACCAAACCTTGTTCCTGAAAAATGTTTGTTGCATTAATCCAGATTTTCCCCACAGACTTATATTAACTTGCTTGATTAAGATCACATTGCTCTTTTTGATTGAACACCGTTTTGGTTTAATCGAGTCAAAAGGTTGCTTATAAGTCTGTTTCAAATGCTCATTCTCAGCAACAAGTTTTGTCACTCTATGTTCCAATTCAATGTTAAGAGTCTCAATTTCATCCATGTCCATTTTGACTGTTCGATCATCCACATTTCCATTTAAGGACTTAATTTGCTCTTTCAACTTGACAATGACTGTGTCTTTTGCTTGAGACTGAGCTCTCAATTCACTTAATTCAAACAACTGAGTAAAACTTGGAGCATTTTGATTTAAAACACTGTTTTCTAGTTGAAAATTTTCCTGATTAAGTTGAGAATCAGCTTCCAAAGTCGAAGCAATGTATGTTTTTCAAGAGTCGTAAAACTCTTACAAAGTTTTTCGTAAGTTTCTTTATCAACAAAATCCTTTTTATTGAGAAGCTCAGTCTTGAGTTCGAGACACTTTTGACATTCATTCACAGTTTCACAACCTTCATTCAGAGACACATTCACAACAGTTTTTACAATATCATTATCAATGGCTTGTGCCAGGAGTCGTTCATTTTCACTCAAAACTTGATTCATTTTAACTTCGAAAGTTTTGGACTCCAAGCGATGTTGTTCGACAGCCTGTTCCATTTGATAAAAGACTTTTTGGACTCGGCAAGTTCTTTAACCAAGTATTGGTGAAGGGTTTTTGAAGATATCTTTTTTAATTCTTTTATAAAAAGGAATGATTGTCATCTCGAAAACAAGCTTTGTATGTTCAAACCCACTTGCCCTCGTGATAGCTGTGGCAGTTGGTTCTTTCTTTGACACCTGATCAAAAGCCAGTAGATAGCGTTTAAGCTCTTTCAAGCTAGTTATTCACATTTACTTACTTTAGGAGTTCTTTTGGAACTCATACTTTTACGGTTGTGGAAGAATGTGCTGGGTTAAAGCTGGGACCGAAAGTTCGCTTTCCAAATAGGCATGTTCAATATATAAATCAGATTTCGAAACAAATCGTTATGAGTAATCGTATAAGAACATTCATAATTAATGGGTTTAGTGTTCCACTCTATGTTTTACATCCTTGTTCTTGTTCTTTCAAAAGCATTTGGAACGACTCTCTTCACAATTGCTTAATGTCTCATCAGAATCAGGAATCACAATGTATCCATTTTAAGAATGGTATTCACGTCATAAAAGCTTTGCTTTGACTCCCGAGCTTTCTTTCAGATAGAAAGGTTTTTTCAAACCGATAGATTGTTTCAGTGAATGATCATATCAAATTTTAGATGTTAGTCATCATATGAACTGTTTGCGCAGATGACCTCTTTGAAAATGATGTAAAACGTTGCTTAATTTTCTTTTCCAAAGCAATTTCTCATTCATATTTAGGTTTTCTTTCCATTTTAAATCATTTTGAGATCAGAACCTGTTTCATTAAAGATTATTTTCTTGCACTTTGTTTGAAAAAGATTTTGCTATAAGACGTACAATCTCGGAATATCTGTTCATGTGATCCTGAAAACGGTTTTCAAATTTGCATTTCTTTCAAATCTTTAACCTCTTCTTTATATCTGTCAAGCTCGGTAGTCAAGGCTTGATTGGCACTTTTATATTCTAGATTAACATTGGTGCAGTGCGTCACTTGGGTAGTTAATTGTTCAAACATAGATAATATCATGACATCTTGTTGAGCAGAAGAGTTAGAATTCTAGACAGTTTCTTGTTGTGCTTCACTCAGATACTGAGAATAAGGAATGATATTGCTATCACTAGTTATTTCAGTTTCTGACTGACTCACATCATTAGACTGTTCAGAAAGAAGTTCATTATCTGTCACTTTGATTAAATAAATCGTAGGTCAGATTATCTAGATTGAGTACCTCAGTGAGTGCATCTGAGCCATTCCTGGACAAATTCGCCATAAGAGTAATCTTGGCTGAGTTAAGTTCATCACCATCAGAGTCATAGGCATCCAGATCATCGGCTTGATAAGCAGCATTGTGGGTGATGACTGTTTGAGAGGTTTGAATGTCAGGAAGTCCTGGAAAATTTCTTGGACAAACATTGCTATGTCTTCCTCAGTTATAGCTTGAACACTTGCTTGAGCTTGAACAGCAACTCTTTTTCATTGAACAATGTTTAATCTGTAACTTTCCAGTATTTTAAGGTCATTTTCGAGTCATCTATTTTACGAGTTTCGTGAGTGCGTGTGGTTATGACATTTAACATTTTATTTGTCGATATAAATTATTGTCCGTATTTTATATGAAAAATTTGGAGAAGAATTGATAATTTTTATTTTTGACGTTTCGCGAGTCAACGGTTGATCGCGCGTTCGTTAATCGTTTTGAGCATCGTAAAAATTTACGACATGTCTCGCTATTATTCTTATGATCATAAAATATCATTTTATGAACCGTGTCATCTTTGTTCCTCAACCTTGTCATAGCCGCGTTTAATAATAAGATATTTATTAGATATTTATAAGATATTTATTAGATATTTTATCTAAATATCTTTTAGATATTTTCTTTACTTATCCCTAGATAACTTAACTAGAGTTTTTAAACTTAGTTAAGCCCTTATAAGGCTTAACTAGTAAAGAAAAAACATACAAACACATTCCTAAGGTGTAAAACACAAAAATCTCTCCCATTTCTCCTATTCACATGCCACGCTCAAGATCACCCTTTTCTCAATCATAAAATTTCTATATACCACTTTATACAAGCATACACACATCATTCCTAAGACCAATAACCTTCTAAGGTGTTTACAAGCATTGGTTAACCATTTGCAAGTATTGGAGCAAAGATTGGAAGATTATGGTTTCAAACCTAATCTAGGGTTTCCATTGGTGCAAGCTTGTGTTTTTGATCTAACCAAGGGTTTGGATTTGTTTGGTCATCATACTACATATCATCAAGGGTAACTAAGACTCTTTATGTATTCATACTTATGATTTTATGTGTTCATATGTTTTATTTAGCTAAATCACCATTTAGGGTTTCTTTAATGGGTTTTGATTAAAAGTGAGATTAGAACACTTGTTATCTCGAAATCTTGAACAAAATATGACCTAATGGAGCTAATATATGTAAGACATAAGATATTAAGGGTTCTAATGGGTTTGTAACAAAGTGGTAAAGCTAAAAAGTCCTAAAAACAAGTTTTAAACACATTCTGAGAAAAATATCTTAAGGGGCTGTTTGTAATTCAAAATTTACATATATGTTTTATGATTTTATAAAATACTAAAATTGTCTCAAGGATCGAGGGGTCATAATAGATCCTTGAAAAACGATTAATAACGAAGAAGATACGTTATTACAAGTTTTCTCGATAGTTAAATACTTTTTATAAAACAATTTTTATAAAAAGTACTATTCATACAGAAATTATACTTTTATAAACATCAATAATATGATTAAACTTTCAATTACAAGAAGTGCTCCGAAAGACTCACTAAAATCGAGTTAAACGAATAAGTTAAGACGATTATACGATTAAGCTAAATAAATTTATTATAAATTATTACTATTCATGAAAGTAAAAGTACTATTCTTCAGCAGATTTTAATCTTTTTAAAATACGATTATTTGATAATCTTTCAAATACGAAAGCGTGAACGAAGGAACGTACACAACGGGTTTTCTTAAAACGAGAAAGTTACACACTATTTTATAATCTTGTGCATATTTACCTGAGGTGATTGTGTTGGTTCGTTTTTAATAAAACTTTTTGCGAAACTTTATGGAATCATTTAAATAATATTTATAATTAGTTTAGACTTTATAAATATTATTTTACAAAGGCGATTAAACCATTTAACGATTATACGGAGATAAATACATGGTATTTAATTATCAAATACAATTTGAACATAATTTCACAAACGCAACTAGATGGTGATGTAGCTATATAGAGATATATGTGTTATTAGTTATCAAAGTGCTATATTACTAGGGAATTTCATAATGAGGCCTCTTCGGATGGCGTATCGACGAGTTGTTGGATTTACGATTTAAAGTGTCCTAACTCCTCGTACGTCATGTCATGACCTCTTTAATTATGATAGCCCGAACGATAGTACGATATAACAACTATAAGATTATATTCAATGTTATTAATTAAAGTACTTGGTACTTATACGACCCATATTTACTTAGGTTGCTTTCGGATATTTCCGTGATACATTTTCTGCCATTTACCTGATTATTTCATCACTTCACTTCTAAGGTGAGATTCATAGCCTCGCTTTTACTTATTTACATGCTTTATAAACCCGCGAGGGGGATACATGCTTGTTACAAACTCTTTTACATACTCGTTTATCTTATAACAATGTGATTACTTTTCAATACTTTGTGAGTTCATAGTCTCGCATTTCAATCTTTTCAATGTTTTATAAACCCGCGAGGGGAATACATGCTCTTTTACAAACTCATATATTTTACTACAGTACAATTACCTTTCAATACTTTGTGAGTTCATAGCCCCCTTTTTACTACTTAATTGTTTTACAAACTCTAAGGGGTGAATTACATTGCTTATTTTACTATTGGACACAAGTGTTTTTCTAAGTGTTTTCAAAGTGTTTTAAACTGTATGCTATCCAGATTACTGCCTGAATATTATTGCCTAAGTTACCACTATTTCCAATTAAAGTCCCTACTATATCATGAACCGTCCAGTTGCTATTGTAGTGAGCGCGAATGTTGTGGATAGATCTAGTCAGGAACTGACAATCCCCTACTGGAATTTTGGTACTAGTTGACCATGGTGCATTTAACATTGAGAATACTTTTAGGTTGTTGGCAAGCATCCTATACATTTGGGGCACAAACTAGTTAAGGCTTCGGGGTCATGAGCTTAGTGCAATAATACTTATATACTTAGACTTGATGAATGTGTTTCTCTTGTCTACATTACTTGTTTTGGACTTCAGAAACCTGATACCGACACTGAGAAGGGATCTTCTCGGGGTCATAAGGTTTCCAAAGTAAAGGAAGTTGAAAGTGAAGAATGGAGAAGACTTCTCCTACATCAAATGTGAGTTATTATTGTTGTATCCACCGATGGCCGTGAAGAAAATTCTTTTCTTTTCCCCGTTATTGAGTGTAGTGGTGGTATAGTAGTGATATTCTTTTATCGTCAAGGATTAAAATAAGACACTATGCGATGCTTGACCTACGGTTGGGCGTAGTGATCCTTACTCCGTGACGTGACGACTCGAGTGCGTAAAGAGGGGCGATTTGATTGGAGACTCTAGAAAAATGGTGACATCCGTCCCCATTCTGGAGGAACGACCAAAGTAGCCAATGTCTTAAGTCGAGCGGTATGGAAGTAGGAATGTGAGTGATTTTCTCGACTGAATGATTCAATTCATCTAGGATGTAATGTGTTGGGATAGGACCGAGCCGATTGTGCTAGTCGCCATATGGAAATGTTGGAATTTTTAATTTTCGACGATCCAGCATTAAGCTCATGATGTTCAATTATTTTCTTGATTGATTTCGTTTTGTCTTTTGACAATATGTGTTAGTGCTATAATGCAATTGATAGAGTCGTGAGTACTCTGGAATTTTGTTCGCAACCGGTGGTCCATTATTAAATGCGACCGGGAGGGCGACGTATATTTTGGTTTTGGATAACGAAGTATGTTTTGGTTATGTGTTAGCGCTATGATGCGTTGGATGGAGTCATAGTACTCCGAAGGTGTTGTTCGCAACCGGTGGTGCATTATCAAATGAGACCGGGAGGGCGATGTATGTTTTGGATTTTGGTTATGATGAGTATTTTGGTTTTTGAATAATGGAATACCTTTTGGGTATCGTTTAGATAGTGTATCTTATGATTGTGATTCGCGACGCTTGTTTCGGTCCCGATCCGCGGAAATTGTTTCGGATTTGGTTCGCGATGCTTGATATGGTTTGATAAGCGTGGGACGCTTCGTTTTGTATGATCACCAACTGAGTTTGGAGCGATCATTCGTCTTAAGGATTATCTTTTAAGAGCGACGTGATTTTTGTTTATATCGGATATGATTCCGTGGCGTGTCTTGTCTCTTATGATAAGAGCGGTTGAAATCGTATTTTGATTTTATTGGTATAAGTTACCATTTGTTTTTCGTGACTTTCCATCAGGGATGGACGAGGCGAGTATTGAGGCGTAAGCCTGTAAAACTTCGAGTTGACAACCTAGTTATGCTTAAGGTATCGCCTTAGAAAGGAGAAGTACGCTTTGGCAAACGGGGGAAGTTAAACCCTAGATATGTTGGATCTTTCAAGATGTTGGAACAAGTTGAATCAATTGCTTACAAGCTTGGGCTTCCGCAAGAGCTGAGCAGGGTTCACAATACGTTTCATGTATCCAACTTGAGGAAGTACTATGCCGACGAACCTTTAGCCGTTCCGTTGGATGAACTTCACTTTGATGACAAGCTTCGGTTTGTCGAGAAACCTGCGGAAATCATGGATCGAGAAGTCAAACGGTTGAGGCAAAGCCGTGTCCCAATAGTTAAAGTTCGATGGAACTCTAGGCGAGGCCCTGAGTTTACATGAGAATGCAAGGATCAATTTCGAAAGAAATATCCACCTCTCTTCACAAAGACCGCACCGGTGTCAAGTGCCGCATCTTAAGCCTTGAGGACAAGGCTCATTTAACGGGGGAAGACTATAACACCCCGTGTTTTAGGTCATTGTACGACGATCGCGTGCCCGATGTCGTAAATATTATTTTACGAGTTTCCGTGAGCGAGTGTCGACATTTAACATTTTATTTGTCGATAATAAATATTTCGTATTTATTATGAAAAATTTGGAGAAGATTCGATAATTTTTATTGTTGACGTTCCGCGAGTCGACGTTTGACCGCGCGTTCGTTAATCGTTTCGAGCTTCGTAAAATTTACGACGTGTCTCGTTATTATTTTTATGATCATAAAATAATATTTTATGAACCATGTCATCTTTGTTCCTCGACCTTGGCCATAGCTCGCGTTTAAGGCTCGCGTTAAATTAACAAGATATTTGCAAGATATTTGTGAGATATTTATTAGATATTTTCATGAAATATCATATATAAGTTTCAAAGATTCATTCTTTCTTTCCTTTCCTTGTCTTGTGGCTGTCGAATATTTCATTTCCACACAAACTCACCATTTTTCTTGTTTGATCATGCAAATACATTCAAACCTCACCCAAATGATGTTTCATCAAGTAAGAACCAAGTTGTACTTTGGTTTCTCTTTTCCTTCTTGGGTGAACCAAGATGGGTAAAGGTAAAGTGGTTTTGCTTTGAAGGTTGTGGGTTCGAACGGGTACAAGACACATAGGGTGTTTTGGGTTATTGAAAGGTTATCGGGCTTGGTTCGTGGTTTGGCTTTGGTTTGGTTTGGGTGAGGGAGAGCCTACGAATAAGAAGCAAGAAGGACGAGGAGAGTGCTGTTGTTTTCGATTGTGTCCATATTAGATAGGGAGCTTCCACTTTTATGTCTATTTTGTTTATTCTCATTATTTGATTGATTTACATAAATATGTATATATGTGATGAAATCGGTTGAACTTGCGACGTCTAGTATATTCTGATATAAGAAGATTAAGTGGGCTAAGTATAAATTATAGGCTATGTTAGATGTAGTTTTGATGAGCTTGTTGGTCAAAAAGGAAGTTTAGCGGACTTTTGTAATAGGCTTACTGTGACCAGAAAGTTTGGCACGCCAAGTACGAGGATCGATATGGTAAATCTGATTTTAGGCTTAAAATATTGGTTAGAGGCTTGCTAGTACGATCGTTTCCATGTTAAGGATTGTCTTACTCTATTAACGAAAAAAAGTTATAACCACAAAAACGAGATAATATTCGAAAAAAAAATTTCTGCATAGTATAAAAGGGCGCTTGCTGTCGGATTTTATGTCGATATCGGGCACTTTCGAGTCGTTTCGGCCTTTGGTCGAAACATATGAAGGTCTTTCGGAAGGTGTATTTTACTTCCCGCCGCGGTTTCTTTAAGTCTAAAAAGCGACCTATGTGTTTAACGGGTCTTACAGGCGGGGGCAAAAATCTGGCGGGTTTGGTATTTAGTACACTTGCATTCGATGGGATTTGCGAGTGCGTTTCACCGGTTCAGTCGAGTTTCGGGTCTCGGCAAACTGGAACGTTGTTTTTCCAAAATAATGTTTTACACTTTCCGCGAGGTTTTTATAGAGTTAAAGCCGCCTTTTAGGGTCAAAAATCGCAAAACGCTGGTATGCGTTTTTGGTTAATACTTTTCGGTGGAAGAAATGGGTAGGGGCAATTTTGGTCTCATTTTCTGTTGGGTTTGGGTTTCGGCTAAAACTAAAAAAAAGAAAGGGGTGGGAAGTTGCTTCGGAATCTCGTTTCGCATTGAATTCTTTTAGAACCGCGTTGTGAAAATGTTATTTAGTTGTGGTCGTTATAGCGGGACAGACTTAGAAATAAATTTTTATTTATAAAAGTCATTACTACTGGTAGTATATTAGTTACTCCTGGTAGTGTTATAGTTACTCCTGGTAGTGTTATAGTTACTCCTGGTAGTGTTATAGTTACTACTGGTAGTGTTATAGTTACTCCTGGTAGTGTTATAGTTACTACTGGTAGTGTTATAGTTGCTACTGGTAGTATATAAGTTACTCCTGGTAGAGTAATTTTGTCATTAGTACTGGTAGTATAAAAATGGTTACTACTGGTAGTGTTGTAGTTAGTCCGGGTAGTACAAACGGAAAATAGTATATATAAAATATACTCAGTGTTAAGGTTAGGACGCGCAAGTGGATTTCTCATCACATATATGTATGTAAACATATATATAAATATATATATGTTTTCGTTGTAACGATGTACACATCGTTGATAGTACTTTATACATATTGTAATCGAACGACATAATTATAGGTCGTGGTCGAGATCGTTGCAGATTCGGTTGTGATTTATTTGGATTAATTGATCGTGGTCTTTAATCAATGTGGTACCTAGCTCGTTTTCAATCTTTGAATGTTTATTAAACCGCGAGGGGGTATACATGCTTGTTTACAAATGCATTCATGGATTTGTTTACAAATTGGTTCTACATACTTTTTTGCTAGCTCGCTTATGGGATACATATTTGACTTTATTTTGTTCACAAATGCCTACATGACTTTCATTTGAAAATGATACGAATTAGCTTAGGCTGATTGAATTGATAAAACTAATTATCTGCACCGGGTGTTCTTTTGGAGGGGAAGGACACTGGGTTAAGGGGTACATATTTCTTTGAATTATGCCCGGGTGTTCTGGGAGGGGACACCGAAACGGGTAGTACATATTTTTTCTTTATAGCCGGGTGTTTTTGGCGGGATCACCTGGTAAACGGGAGTAATATCACAGCCCGAGAATTGGTTACATATAAGTCTACGTCACAGCGTCATGAATGTACCTCCCTTGGCGGGTGAGCTAGAATGTTATGGAAATAGAACTATTCGGTTGTGGATCCCTGTTCGGGTGATTAGCGAGTGGGAAGAACATTATAGCGTGATGGTCCACGGTGCATGATTATATATAGATCTCTTCGGGATTGACAAACCGTGCGGGTTGTGACTAGCTTATCAACTCGGGAACGAACGTTATAACATGTCGGATTACGTTGGACTATAGGGCCCCCGAACAAATACATATCAACACTGGAATAGTTTGGTGACATTAAATGTGTTCATGCATTACTTTATAAATCTTGGGGACAGATTGATTTTTGGTGACATAAATGTGTCATGCAATCTTTTATACATTTTGGGAACAAGATGGTAATTTGGGTCTGACATAAATGTGTAATGCATTCTTTATAAATCTTTGGGATTTTTACATGGTACTGTGTGTAAGTGGATTACATTATATTTTAACTTAATCATGACTCACAACTTTAATGTTGACACTTTTAAGCATGTTTTTCTTAGGTGAATTAGATGCTTGGATTATTTGATGTGCATTGGAGTCTTTACATTCAAGTTTTTCATGGTGATGCAATTATGGGACAACTATTATTTTGATTTCAGAAAATCAACGAGATTGTTTTACAAACGACACTTTTAGAGGTCGTTCTCTTGTATCTAGCGCTGTGTATTATGAAGTAGCACCCCATGTGGTATTCCGCTGCGTTGTTGTATGATATTTTTGGGGGTGTTACAATTTGTAGGATAACAAAGAGCACCAAAGACGCGAAAAAATGTGAGATCAGGCTTCTTATTGTGTACTAACTCATATGGGGTTTTGTCGTGACGTGTGTGAATGAGGGAACGGTTTTGGGTGTAACAGGCAGTAGCCACAGCTTCAGCCCAAAGAAACATCGGTGCCTTTGAAAAGATTAGCATTGTCCGAGCTGCCTCGACAAGAGTTCGGTTCCGTCTTTCGACAACGCCGTTCTGCTGTGGAGTCCTTGGCACTGTCTTTTGGTGAAAGATTCCAACGCTTTCATAATAATCATACAGAGTCTTGTTGACAAATTCAGTTCCATTGTCGGTGCGGATGAATCTTACAGTTTTGTTGAGACCGACTTGTATTTGCTTCAGAAATTTGATGACAACCGTTGGTGTTTCATCCTTTGATCTCAAAAACTTGACCCACGTAAACCGAGAGTAATCATCGACGATTACCAAGATGTATTTCTTCCCATTAATAGTTTGCACACGCATCGGTCCACATAAATCCATATGAAGGGTGTTTAGAACTTCCAAATTGGTGTTTTCAGTTTTGGGTTTGTGGGTATGCTTTTTGCTCTTTCCTAATTGACATGCAGAACAAAGATGATCTTTTTCAAACTTCAATCTAGGTAAGCCTCTGACAAGGTCTTTTCTTGCAAGATCATTGATGGTACCGAAGTTTAAGTGGTTTAAACGCCGATGCCATAACCATGATTTATGCTTGGAGGCTTTGGATAACAAGCAAATTGGGGAGGACTTCATCATGTCTTCAACAGAAATAGTGTATAAATTAGAACCACGGGAACCTTTAAGTAATTCAACACCATCCGTATCACGAACATAACAAGAATGCTTTCTGAAGGCAACTTCCAAATCCGAATCACAAAATTGACCGACAGAAAACAAATTATGCCCCAGTCCTTCCACGTAATATACCCTGGAGATTACACTATCACCAACGACATAATCTCCATAACCCATAATAGCACCAAAGTGGTCATTCCCGAATCTAACTGTCCCGATAAACTTTTTCATGAAATTCATGAGCCTTGAGCGATCCCCCGTCATATGTTTTGAACAGCCTGAGTCCAAATACCAAAGGACGATTTGTATGACCTGCATTTGAAAACAGACAAAGATGGAGAGTTTGGAAAGTTGGATCCCCAATGTTGGTTGGGTTTCGTTGGGTTAGCACAAGCAATGGCTGACATTCCGGTAGGTTTAGTGAGCCTAGTTAACGGGTACTCATCACCTAGGGTGAATGTTCTTCCTGTGGGTCTCCATTGATAACCAACATTGTTAAGTGTTTTGCTAGTTGGTTTCCAAATTTGTTTGATATGTTTAGGTTTCCACACTTGTTTGACTTGCTTAGGTTTCTAAACTTGCTTAACATAACGCACAACATTTTTAACATTAGGGGATGCATTCACAGATTGCAAATAAGTAACCACACACATATCACGAGTAGCTGAAAATAAGCATTTGTTACATGTTTGGCACACAGAATGAGAATTCGAATTAATTACAGTACGCTTAGAGCTAATACTAGAATCAACACGATTTGTGGTTTTAAGACTAGATCTAATTGTCATAGGGTGTTCTTCTACTTTATTCATGCTATCACTTTTAGCTGGCGGGATCTTATGTTTCTTGAGTATGCTCCTAGGCTGAGATCTGCTATCATCAGTGCAACTGTTGTGAACGCGGTGGATCGGCCGAGGAGTGGTTAGATTGACGGAGGGGACGGGGGTGTGAGTGCTGTTGGGGAAGAGGGGCGATGGAGGGGGCGCTCGTAAAGGTGAAAGTGAGGTGGGGGGCGTGCAGTAGGTGAAACGAGGAGAGGGGCGAGGGTAGGAGAGTTGGGGAGGGTAGAGAGAATCGAGGGAAGCGGTGGCGTGCAGTATGCTACGATAGAGAGTAGTGGTGTGAAGTAAGGGCCAAGTCTGGGGGAAGTAGTGATGAGTTAGGTCTTCAGGTGGAAGTGGTGGGCCGGCGTGATGGTGCAGGAGGATCTAAGTGTAGGAGTGAGTGAAAGTGGCTCTTATGGTGTGAGGGGGTGAATGGTGGGCGGGTGGGACAAAGTGTTGGATAGGGCTGGGTGAAGTTAGGTAGGTCAGGGGGGGGGGGTGGGGGCAGTGGGGGTCTGTGAGAGGGACAAATAGTGTTAGTGCGCGAGGTCAAGGCCTGGTGAGGGCAGGGTGTGTGTTTGAATGGGTAAGCCAGGTGCACGGTGTGATGGGGGTAAGGGGGTGAGAGTGAGGAGTTCATTGGGCGTGGTCCTAAGGGAGCTCTAGGTTAGCGGGGGGGGGGTTTGAGAAGGGGTGGAGAGTGTGAGGGGCAGGAAGTGCAGGGGGGGTGGGAGGGTAAGAAAAGTGGGGAGGGGCTAGGGAGTGACGGTGCAAGAGTTCCGGAAGGGGGGTGGCTGATGCCGGGAAATTGGCGAGTTGCAGGAGGGCACGTGGGCCGGTAGTGGGAGTGCAGAGGTATGTGAAGAGATCAGTTGCTAGTATGATGAGGGGAGTGCCACGTAAGGGGTGATGGATTGATGTGGTCTGAAGACGTAGATAGAAGGGGAAGTTCACTCTGTGGAGGGAGTGAGGAGCGGGAAGGAGGGGAGCATTTGTGAAGGGGTGAGGGGGTGGGGACGTGGGTCAGACGGGCGGGGAAGACGTAGGAGCGCGTCGTGGTAGTGGAAGTTGACGGAATTTTAGAGAGTGGGTGCATCGTCGGTGGTGAATAGTAGAGCGTGGGGCGTGGGTCGGGTGGTGGAGTGCGATGATTCATGCTGATGAGGAGCGGGTGGGGGGGAGGTAAGGTGGGGGAATGAGTGACGAGGGGACGAATTGAATGGAAGGGTGTAGGAAAGGTATGTAGGAGGTTAGTCGACTGAGAGAGTGGGTGTGGGGGGTGGAGTGCCTGAGATGAATGGGCGGCCAAGGGGCAGAGGGGCGGGGTGAGGGTCGCGGTGAGAGTGGGGGAGTCGGGGAGGGAGATGAGGGGGTTAGGTAAAAGGGATGAGAGAAGATAGGGAGGTGAAAGAGGCGAGAGGTGGCACGAAGGATAGGGGTGTACGCATCGTAGGAGCAAGGAGGCTGGTGGTCGGAGGGGGATCGACGACGAGGCTTGCTGGTGCTGCACGGTCAGGGTGGTGAACGTTAGGGGGGAGAGGGTGGTCAAAGTGGGGGGTTTTAGTGGTGTGGTTTCGCGGTGGGGTCCGGGGGAGGTGATGTCGTAGGTTAGCACCACACGAAACATGGGAGTGGGGAGTTGGTGGGGGTTGGAGGTTGTATCACTGCCTTTGGATTTATATATTTAACTTTATCTTCTTTTTGTTAGGGGGGGCTTTCCTGACTTCTCTACTTATTTATTTTTTGTACCTTTCTTTCTAATTTTTTCTCTTACTTAAGCATAGGTGTCAATGTTTACTCCTGTATGAAGGAGGCACAGGGACATTAGACTATTGAGTGTGCATTGGACTCTACATGTTTGTGTGTAGTTACTATTGATGTTGCAAATTTGGTCCTCAAAGGTCCGTAACTTGCTTTTTCCTAGGGGTGTGTGCCATGCATCTTATCTGGTTGGATTGAATCCTTTGGACGGGTTTGTCAAACACATATTCTATAGTTCCTGAGAGATGCTTAGATGTAACGGCAAGCCAAATGAGAGTGATATATCTAAAGGTCTTTCAACTTTAGCTTTCTTCCACTATTTCGCGAAGTGTATCTACATTTCCTTACGATTGCCTGATGATATACTAGATGAACTTCCCCCTATTGTTTCCTATTGCGAGGGGGAATAGGTTCTACATCTATAGCATACTTTCCTGTCTATATTATGTGCCTGCAATGTTACTTTTGGTTTAACCTGATTTGTAGTGACACATGTGACGTATTATTTGTAGTTGGACCTTTAGATTCTCATTACTTTTTTTTTAAGGCAGTATTTATCTGTTCTGTATGATTTGCACGCGGAAATCTTGATCGAATCTACAATTCATTGTATTGCTGTTTAATCTTTGCATTTTCTGCCCTAAAAAGCTCATTTTGTTCTTGAAGACCATTAACCTTTTCAGTTAATTATGAGCCTGAATCTAGCGCTTTCTCGGGCCCTAAATAAAGTGTTCGGTCTTAGTTCAACTAGGGTCTCCTTAAATTGAGGAATTTGCATTTTCAGCTTTTGGATGACGGTTGTCTTTTCCTTGAAGTGAAGCTTTCATTTTGACCGATCATAAAAACGGAGTTAAAACAGAGTTCATTATCGGATGAAGACGGTTTATTTTGAAAACTATCTTTAAGGTTTTGATACTTTAACTGTAAGTTTAGGTGATTTACCTCAAGATTGGAAAGCCGGTTTAAAAGTTCATTATAATTATCCTTACGGATATTATCTCGTAAATTAGAAAGCTCTGCTTCAAGTTCCAGACAACGGGCTTTGACAACATTATGAGCCTTTTGCATTTCAGTAAGTTTAGATACATTAAGCTCAGAATTCGATGCAACATGAAAC
Source organism: Tanacetum coccineum (assembly GCA_026074375.1). Lineage (NCBI taxonomy): Eukaryota > Viridiplantae > Streptophyta > Magnoliopsida > Asterales > Asteraceae > Tanacetum > Tanacetum coccineum. The sequence goes on from BQNB010027780.1 coordinate 42,157, forward strand.
ACTTCTTTAGACAAATAATCAGCAATTAAGTTATCATTAGAAATACGAAGGTTTTTCCGCTTAATCTCATCATGTTTCCTATCAACAATACTTTGGTCAAGATCAGCTTCCAACTCATCAAAGGCATCACTTATTAGACTTCTTTTGTTAGAGCTTTTGAATGCCCCTCAAAATGTTCTTGAAAGTTTTGAATAATGGAATGACCCTCCGTGGAGGTAACATGTCTTGGTTGTTCAAAACCCATTTCCCCTTCAGTATCCTAGTTGGTGTGATTATCTTTTTACAGGTTTCCTCAAAATATGAAAAAAGTATCTAAGTAGTACAAATGTTGATTTTCGACTTGACTTTTGGTGGAAAGCACTCTAGGGGACAGAGCGGTTGCAAGGTGTTATTTGGGAGGATACACAGTCAACGCTTTGATTGGTCTGGTGTTCTGCTCTTTGAGAGCTTCAGCTTTCAACTTAACAATATCTTGAGACCAAAATATTTGTTCTGGGGTCAGTTGTTTCTGTGGTGTGAAGGTCGCTAAAAAATTCTCTTTCGAGTAATTGGGCGGTGTGATATTGACCTTATTATCCACCTAAACCCCCCAAAAAATTTATTCATCTAGCTTTTCATTTTTTCCATGCATTTTCTTCCTAGAAATTTCAGTACGTTCAAGGGTCTCCTCCCCTCCCAATACTAACGGCCGTGCATGATTGGGTGTGACAATTACAAATTAACCACGATACAAAGCAGGCATGAACTTGCCTTCGCTCGATGTAGACATAGGGGGTTCTTATAGCCAAATGGCCTACCTTATTCACTCATCATAATATGAAACCATAGGTTTACACATCCTGTGAACTGTTGAATTGACTAGGCCTTGTTTGAATAAGTGTATCCTCGACCTATATCTTTAAATCTTTTAAGTCCAAAAATTCTTCAAGGATTTATTTTCTTTCTGATTAAAATCACTTCATAGATGTAACTTCATCACCATATAACCTTGTTAATTGGATGTAGAGGCAAGTTGCAATTTTACAGAATGAAAGTTCCTTTTTCAAATTCTCTTCCTTAATATTTACGGTCACATAATTAACTATTCTTAGTTGCTCATCACTTCTTGTTCTCTTCTTGTTATTCAATACTTTGGCAAACGTCTTTCATAAAAGTCAACTTGTTTCCGTATATGTGGCAAGGGTTTTCCACACATTTAACAATTATTAACTACTGTATTCCGGGGTGTATGAGAGACATAGACACAGGATTCATGCACATCGTTATCTATAGTCGACATATGCATCATTTGAACCATAGATACATTATTTTGACAACCGCACAATTTTGTCCGTTACATACGATCATAAGATCCCATTTTACATAACATCTATAATCGGCATGTGAGTCATTACAACATGGTTTGGTTGTACATATCGTCGTGCATCTCATGTTCTTCAGAGTGATCACAAATAGCAACTTGATATGATCCATGGTCCATAGTCCCTAGGATAAGACGTCCGAATCAAAGACAGACTCACTTTTTTAACATAAAACTGGATCTGCGGATGATCGATATAGACCATGAACATAGTTTGTGTCGTAGGAGCCACATCAACACAGAATCATATGCATCACAGTCATCAGCTTGAAACACATTATCCACATTAAGAGCTAAGTCTTGAACCGGTTGCTCATCCACATCTTCATCAATAGCATTGGTCCTGTCCACCAGCTAGGAACAATAACTGCTCTTCCATCTCAATACTACCCCATCTCTTGATCCTTGCATCAGAAACATCGTGTCTTGAAGTATTCCGAGTTTCTGTCTGGGACACTTTGGGTTGAGTGCAGTTCCTTCTATGTGGCCTACCCCGTTGCAGTTGAGCACTTAACCGCCTAGCTTGAGCCTGGAATTAACATATCCCTAACTCTGTTCTGTGGCTCCCCATAACAACGCACCTGCACCACCCACCCGGCATATTAACTTGTCCTCGTGTTCTGTCGCCCGGAACATTTTTAAAAGCAACAACCATGCCGTCTTGTACTGTAGCTTGATTCCTTGGTTGGATGAGGATCCGAGTTGATTGTTTGTTTGAGGAAGGAAGGTTTTGTATGATTGGGTGAGTAAGGCAAGTGTGTTGGTTAGGTTCACGAATTAGGATGTCATTGGAGAGAGTCCCAAATCAGATTGTGAGTGTACCAGCCAGAATGTGGTTGATGATATGTGGTCTGTGATTTGTTTGATGACTGAGAATGATAAGTTGAGTGAAACATTGACATCAAGTAAAGGATCAACTGTCGTTGTGTGAGACGTTCCAACATCCATCTTATTCTCGTTGCATGTGCCTCGTGTTTGCTTCAGGTAAGCATAGAGTTTGATCAAAGTTGAACACAAGCCTTTGTTAAGTTTCACATCATATAACAAATCTACCCATTCAGCAGCATGTTATCACAAACCTTGAGTTCAACTGTATTTTTGACTTGTCAACATTGATGTTCCTCATGTCATTAATGAGCTTGTCAAACCAATATTAGTAGTCATGAATCGTTTTTCCCTTTGTTCTGACGAAAGTGTGCAAAGTCTTCATACAGTTTGTATTCACGGTCTTTCCTTTGTTAGATTCCGATCCTATCCAAAAAGCAGCTTCACACTGTCCCATAGTTCCCTTTGCATCAGTGTAATGAAAAAAAAAAATTAATAAGTGAATAATATCTTTTGGAAAAACCTTTGAAGATGATGTTTGTTGCCGAATGTCTGCATAAACTACCTATCCTTCCATCCAGTGACAGATCCAATAAACTCTAGTCGTTCAGACCCAGATTGAGTGAACCTTCAGTTCCTTCAGCAACAATTACTCGCGTGGTCCCCATCTGAAATGGTCCTTCATCAATTGACTTTAAAATGTTTACCCCATTCTCCTTTCCCGATAGTATATAGCAAAATTGTTGTTTTTCCATGACGCCAAAGTCAAGACCTTATCAAGCATAGGTGGTCTGGGTACGAACCTGCACATTGGATGTCCCCTCTGAAAAGATTAGCCCATAGTGATAACTTGTGATATGATTAAGGTTGATCGATCAATGATTATTGATGGTATGTTAAAAGTGATGATTGTTTTGTTGGATTTAGGTGAAAAGTTGTTTGATTGTGATGTTGGTTTGGCTTGAAATTAATGTTCTCTTAAAGTTGATAATGAAACATAGGCAAAAAGCAGTGAATTTTGTCAAAGGCAGTGAAGTTTTGTCAAAAGGCAATGAAGAATATGAGTCAAAACGCAGTGAAGTATTGTCAAAACGCAATGAAGAATTTGAGTCAAAACGCAATGAAGAATCTTGAGATTTGATCAAAATACAACGTTGAGATTTGATCAAAATGCAACGTTAAGATTTGATCAAAACGCAACCAATTAAAAAATTGGGCAGAGTTTTCCTTAGTCAAAACACAACAAAAGTCTTCAAAACGCAACCTGCAGTCAAAACGCAATCACCAAAACGCAACCTCAAGGTCAAAACGCAACGACCAAAACGCAGCCTCTAATAAGACAAAACGCAGTACACTAGTACTATACAAACACAAAACGCAATGTACTGTTCTTCACAAAAAACCAGACGAAGATGCTCAGAAGGTCAAAACCGCAACGACGAAAAGACAACTTTTCACCTAAAAAACACCTAAAAAATCACCCTTTTAAACGTTTTCACTTAGTTTCTTTTGCACAACTTGGTCCTAGAAGGTTATAACAACTATTGAAACACTAACTTTAACATCATAAACATGAGAATCAAAGAGTGTCAAGAATAAGACCATAAACCTTCAAAAACCAAACTTTTGATCTAAACTAACCAAGGAAACGCACACACAATCTAGCTAATCATCCCATGGGCTCTGATACCAATTGTAGTATATTGGATATCATAACACAAGCAAGAATGATTGGGTTGGCAAATTATCTAGAGAGAGAAAGTGAAGTATTTCTAGTGAGAGAAAAACCAAATGAAAGCTTTGTGATAAAATGAACAACCAACCCCTTCCCATGGCTGGAAAGGGGTTTATATACATGAGTGTTTATGCCCCAATGGGCTTGAGTATGGGCTTACAAGTAGGCTAAAGGCCCGGCCCAATACTATTAGTCATACGCTTACAATTAGACAACGAGCTATGCTATTCTAGATTATACACGGGGTGACCGAGTCTTTTTCATAATCCTAACACGAGGTCCTGTGTAAATTCTCAGAAAACAAATGCAATTCTATCTCCGTGTATTCGTTTGGTTAGACTTAAAATAAATACCTAAAACTTGTACAGGAAGTCGATATGTTGTATCCATACCCCGAGATACGCCGTATTGATACCTGTGTCGAATACGCTGTATTCGTTTAACGAATACGTCGTTTAGACGGTGCTGAAAATAAAGACTAGATAACGTCCAGATAGTCAATACACCGTATCCATGGGGTTTGGATACGCTGTATAGACAGTCTGGAAAGACAGACTTGATAAAAATTGAAAATACATTCCGGGTTGTCTCTCGGCATGCACTTTTGTTTACAGAAAAGTCTTTAAGTTAGACTTGCCCCAACTTAGTCCCATTCTTATAAAACAATTTGGGGTCAACGGGATGCCAAATGGCACATATAATTTTTAAATAAGATTTAATAGCATCCCATTGATATTATAATTACAAGTCATGATATTAGATGTATCATGACTTGTTTCCAAAAGCTTATTTGACCTATGTGCATAGGCACCAACATTAGTATATATTAAATCAGGTAATGGTTTGACTGACATATCCCCCGAAGACTGTTTGATATCGATTTTATCATCATCATTGTCCTTATCCGATTTTGAATCATCGGGATAAATTACGTTAAAAGGAAATACATCATTAAAGTATAAAACGTTTTGTTCCTCTTCATCACATTCGGACAATGATGTTTCATTTTTTAAATCAAATTCATTGATATCTTGAGGGCTTAAAGCGTGTTCAGTTGAGAAATCAGATTTAGATGTTAGAGCATCATTGTAAACAATGGCTGGAAATTCATTCTCAAAATCTTTAAAGAAATCTAAATCATTTAAACAACTGACCATAGGCTCGGGTGGTGGGAATGAAGGCATATTGACTTTTTCATTATCATTTTCCGAATCTGTTTTCAAATCACTGACATAAATTATTTTGTAAGAAAACGAGTTTTTGTCAAAAATTACGTGTAATCTTCATCGTCGGATTCGTCAAATGATATTCTAAAGTCAATTTCATCGTTAAGAGAACTTACCGTGGGTTCACAAGAAGGTGTTTCATTTGATGTCAAACTATCATTGAGGACTATAGCTGGGAATTCAGTTTCAACGGATCTGAGGTCGTGAACGTCTTCATCATACCAGATCTTACCATACGTAGCAGTTTCCCAGTTATACACCTTACCACGCCTACGAGCTTTTTCTTCCTCAAGCCTGATATACTCCTCTATAGTAATGTTGGGGTCGTCCATTTTAACCTGTAATAAATTTGCTAGGAAAGAAAACTGTCAAATAGCTTAATACGCCGTATTCAGTGAACTGAATACGCCGTATTGATGATAGAGTCGAATACGCTGTATTGGTTTGAAAAAAAATTATACGCCGTATCCAAGAAAATGAATACGCCGTATTGAGTATTCGACTCAGAAAGTTACAACGAACTGTAATAATGCACACAAACACACAATATGCAAAATCTTGATAGGAAAACTATTAAATAATCAATACGGCGTATTCAGTGACTGAATAGCCCATATTAAATAGAATAAACAAGCAAGAATATATACTAATCTAAATTACACTAATCCTAAGGGTTAGATCTAATCTAATGTTAAAAACCAAAATATCAAATAAAACCAAGATTAATTTTCACTCCCCGGCAACGGCGCCAAAAACTTGATGTGTCGTTGTGAGTAGGTATTTTATGTATCAAGTTTTACTATTTTTTTTATGCCGACTATACCTAAAAACAACACTTTAACGGGTAGTGTACCCGGTCAGATGGAGTTTCATGGTAAGTCGATCACTAAGAGCGAGAGCGTTAATATCTAATCTATCAGTATTTTAGTTATCTATGTTAGTACTAAATTAATCTAATTTATGTTAAACCTAAGTTAAACCTAAACTAATGATAGGGGGTTTCAGCCTGAGAGACTGGCACAGTTTTGTGTATCTAACCTAAGGTTTTGATGACAAGTAAAGCAATAAACACACACAAGAAGACAAACAAACGATAGAGAAGCGGTCGAGAACTAATATAAGGAAAACGTATCAACCATGAATAATCCGATAAAACGTAGGTTTGTTTAATAGTGCAATGATTGACTTATCTCGAAGAGCATATCATTCCTAGACTTAGGCGATACTTCATCCTAAGACCTAGATACGCTAATTCTGTCATAATTAGACGCATCCGCATAAAGCAAGTATTCGTTGATTGTAATCTATCTTTAGAAATAATAATGGTGCTCTTACTAAACCCTAGCTGATGGAGACTTTACCCACTTATTGCTTAACGACTCTTTATATACTAGTAGTCCACTATCCGAGTCCTTACCAATGGAATAAGAATGTACTCGTTGATACCAAGGTCACCTTATGGCTCAACTAAGCTCACTAAACTAAAGGCAATGATAGGTCAATATTTGTGATCCTATGATTCTAGATATATAAATTACAATATGGAGAGCTATCCCGGACTCTTAGCCTACGCCCAAACAACACCGAAGTTGCAGCGCATTAAATATGTAGGACTAGACCTAGTTGAATGATAGGTCGCATACTTAAGCACGTAAACAAGTATAAATTGATAAACATAATCAACAATCAACGATAAATTAAGCAATCGATATAAACAAACCAAACATTAAACCTTCATAAACATGGCTGATACCTAAAGGTATCAGCCGATAGTCATTGTAAAAATACACACGGTTTGATATATGAACGATTAAAATAAAGAAACCTTAATCGAACGCGTATTCGGTTGCGCGAAGATTACAAGAGTTTTCCTATGATCTTGAGGCTCTTTTCTGACCTTCTATGCTCATTTATTCGTCTCTTGGTCGACTTGGTGGTTTAGGGATTCACTTACATACATAAAACTGAATTTAGGATCATTATTTATAGTGTCTGGAAACTCGTCGATACGCCGTATCGAGCAATGTGGGATGCAGCGTATTAGGGATTTCTTAGAGTAAGGATCATGTTTGATATCTTCCAGAATATTTTATTACTATATTATGAATACGGTGCATTGATGTCTCCTGGATATGGCGTATTGGGTCTCTATCCTTTGTGGTTATTTGTGAAGTATAGGCACGGATACGCCGTATCTTCTTGATGTATATGGCGTATTGAGGTAAAACCAGTTGATTCTTCTTCGTTGACCAAAGTATTATATACGGCGTATTGTTTATGTGGATACGATGTATTCTTTAAAGTCAGGTAATGGTCTTTTGATTCGTCATAGTCTTGGATACGTCGTATAGGTCTAGAATAATATGGCGTATTTGCTATCAGATCAATAGACTTTCTCGAACTCTTCATTTATGCTCTAAAATGCATTCCTTTTAGCATAACTTCACCAAGTACTCCATAATTACTGCAATTCTCAAATATAAATGATTAAGTAACAATCTTTGTAATAATTATACATAATGGTTAATATACATGGGATAAATGATGTTATAAAATAGATGTTATTTGATGTCATCATTGTTGAAAGTTAACTAAAAGGCACGTATTCTGGAGCTTAAACGAAGATATTTGAAGATTACTGTTCTGACAACCAATACGCCGTATCCATCAAGGAAGATATGGCGTATATGTGCCTACACTTCACTAAACACCACGAAGGAAACAAGATCTAATACACCGTATTCATGAACACCAATATGCATTATTCAAGCCATATGGAAATAAAATATTCTGGAAGATATCAAACGTGGTCCATACTCCAAGAAATCCCCAATATGCTGTATCGAATACTTTCGATATGCCGTATCGACCTTTTTCCATACCTTATAAATAGAAAACTCAAAAATGAGTTTTAGGTGTGCTAAATCATATTCTCGATACCTAAACCCTAAAAGTCAATTTTCAGAGGAGAAAAAGAGCAGAAGAGGTTGAGCAACGCAATTAATTCCATAGGAGACAACGTGTAATTTCTTATACTGTTGTAATCGTTTAGTTTTTGGTATCATTCGTTAACTCGGTTAGTTTACCTTGGCTAAATCATTACTTTTGTATTAATTATGACATTTGAAGGCTAATACCTTTGGGTATTAGCCATTATTATGAAGATCAGAATGTTTGGTTTGTTTATCTTGATTTCTTAATTTATCGTTGATTGCTTGATTATGTTTATCTATATACTTGTTTACGTGCTTAAGTATGCGACTTATCATTCAACTGGGTCTAGTCCTACATATTTAATGCGATGAAAGTTCGGTGTTGTTTGGGCGTAGGCTAAGAGTCTGGGATAGCTCTCCATATTGTAATTTATATATCTAGAATCATAGGATCACAAATATTGACCTATCTTTGCCTTTAGTTTAGTGAGCTTAGATGAACCCGTAGGTGACTCTGGGATCAACAAGTACGTTCTTATTCTATTGGTAAGGACTCAGACAGTGGACTACTAGTATATAAAGAGCCGTTAAGTAGTATGTGGGTAACGTCTCTATGAGATAGGGTTTAACAAGATCACCATTGCTTTAATAGCTAAGGTAGATTATAATCAGCAAATAAGGATGCTTTGTGCGGATGTGTTTAATTATAACAGAATTCTACGTGTCTAGGTTTAAGGAAGAAGTACCGCTTAAATATTAAGAATGATATGCCGCCTCAAGATAAGAAATCATTGCACTAAATAAACAAACCAACGTTCTAATCGGATTAATGATGGCTAATACAGTTTTCTTATATTTGGCTCAACCGCTCTTTTATCTTCTGTTAATTTGCTTGCGAGTGTTTGTAGTGTCTGAATTGGTTTTAGTCACCGCAAACCGTGCCAGTTATTAGGCTAAAAACCCCCCTTTATCCGTTAGATTTGGTTTAACATAGGTTTTAGAAATACGATCTAGATAAATAGATAAGAAAATCCTAAAGTATTAATTAAAATTGAAAGTGTTTCTCCTCTTAGTGATCGCCACCCTATTACCACAGAAACTATACCCGAAGGGTACATGCCCGGTTTTTTGATTTTAAAAATGTGATTTTTAGTTATAAGTCGGCCAAAAGATTAATTGTATAACTTGAATCATTAAAAATTAACACCAATAACGACCCCCACCAATCACAGGTTTCTTTAGGGTCGTTGCCGATGATCCGGAGACGAGTGAAACTAATCTGGATTTGGATTTGATATTTTTTGGTTTTTAACCATTAGGGGGGATTCGATCTAACCATTAGGGAATTGTGTAGTTTGGAATAAGGTTTTTATATTCTGTCTGTTTTCTAATTGTTTTTAATACCCTTCTAAAACATAAAATTAATACTACTTATAACTTTATTTTAACTCCCCCCCCCCCGTCCTCTTTCCTCCTTCCCTAGTTAGTCTATTACCAGCGCATGGGCGCGGACCGAGCATTACTAATGTAAGATTACATCAGGCTTCTTAAGGAAGAAAAAGCTCGAAACTATGGGAAAGTGTTAATTAGGAAACTGCTAAGGTCTGGTAGATCTTGTTGGATGAAGCGTTTCACGGACCTCAGGTCAGTTGAAACCGAATTCCCAGCTATAGTCTTCAATGATAATTTGACGTCGAATGAAACACTCTCTTGTGAACCCACGGTAAGTTCTCTTAACGATAACGAAATTGACTTTAGAATATCGTTTGACGAATTCGACGATGAAGATTACACGGTAGTTTTTGACAAAAACTCGTTTTCTTATAAAATAGTTTATGCCAATGATTTAAAAACGGATTGGGAAAATGATAATGAAAAAGTCAATATGCCTTTGTTTCCATCACCCGAGCCTTCGGTCAGTTGTATTGATGATTTAAACTTCTTTAAAGATTTTAAGAATGAATTTCCAGCCATTGTTTACAATGATGCTCTAACGTCGAAATTAGATTTCTCAACTGAACCCACTTTATGCCCTCAACATATTGATGAATTTGATTTGAAAGATGAAACATCATTGTCTGAATATGATGAAGTGGAACAAAATGTTTTGTACTTTAATGTAAAACCCCGTATTTAAGGTCACTACTTATTCTGAATTTATAATTATTCTCAAAATCTTAAATAATCCATTTTATTAATTCAGTCAGGTTTTATTAAAATCGTCATTTAAATTTTTTCGCGAATTTTATATTTTATTTTTAATTGTTTCAGATCGAGAAATCAACAAACTCCGTATTTTTAATTGTGAAAATTATTAATTTTTTATTTAATATATTTTTCATTTATTTATTATATAAATATATTTTATTCGTGTCGGGTCGAACCGAATTTAAAATTTTATGTTTTTATAAAAATTAGCGAGTCGAGTTAAATTTTTAGAGTCGTGATTTAAATAATGTAGCGTTTAACAAAAATTGGTCCGCAGCCCTCTCCCTTTTTTTTCCTCTTGTTTTCGGCAACAATAAGCCCAAACAATACACCCATATTTTTTTTATGTGTCAAGCCCACATTTATATTTTTATAAACAATATACCATTTTTTTATAAATCCAAACCCACACAACCATACTATATACTTTTTTTACAAACCCACTTTTCTTTTTATAAACTTCTATTTTCCTTTTCTTTATAAGCCCAACCCAATCCCTCTTTTTTTTACTTATAACCGAACAAAACAAACACACCTTTTTTTTCTAAGCACCGAATAAACACACACTCACACAGATTACAACAGTCAATTTTTTTTATCCAATCTCTCTTTTCTCCTCTCTGTCGAACAAGAACTCTACAAAACCCAAATTCAAGCATCAATTCTTAATCAAAATCCTTCCATTATATACCAAATTACTTCAATAATTAACCTCAATCATCCTCTACAAAAAAATCACACATGCAAGTAAATTTTAAAAATCACTATTTTTCTTCAAAATTTGTGTTTTAGGGATTTAGTTAAATTAAGTGTTTAGATTATAGCAAAGGTTGATCAAGAAGGTTGTGTACAAGATTTGGTTGAACAAAAATCGATTTTTTGGATTGTTTAGGTTCCTTTTGTGGTTCGACCAAGGGTTTATTGTGTTTTTATCTTTCTTCTAATTGATTGTATTGTAAGTATTTTTTTAACCTTTTTGTTTTGATCATTATTGTATATATGCATGCATGCTTGAATCAATAGTTAGGAATCCATGGAATTGATGAGTTTTGATCTTAGAAGGTTTGAGAATGATTTCATAGGTTTAGTATGAGTTATAGGTTAGTCTAAGCATATTGAAAGTGTTTGTGGGGCAAAATAATGATGTATTGAAAGGGTTTTATAACCCTTAATTAGGGCAGAAAGTTTGGACTAAAAATCAGCGGGTTTAGTGTGTTGAGAACCAAGATTTTAGTGTCTAGAATGGTAGAGGTCGTTCCAATGATCGTTTTGGTATAAATTAGAGCTTCTAACTCTTAAAAACGAAAAAGTTATGGCCGATTCTAGTTAGGAAATGGTTTCGGCAATTTTCAGAAAATGGCAGCTTTTATATCCGAATTTGGGTCAACTTTGCGACGTTATAATATTGGTCATGCCAAAAGATTTTCTAGGTTTTCAGGACCCTAAAGTTATCTACTTCGAGTCTACTTTCAAACGAACTAGGCCTCGTCGATTTTTAAGATGTAAAAGTTAGTCAAAACCTTTGTACAAGATTAAGTGTTAAAACTGTGTAGGCTGTCCAGAAATTCGATTGTAAAGATGCTGTGAGCAGGCGGGTCAAAACTTAATATTTTTGGACGAAATTTAAACTGAAGATTGTACATAATATGTGGGAGCTACTGTATTTTTTTCAGATTTTTATAAAATTTTTAAGGGCACCTGCTGTTGCCAAACTTTTGATAACTTTCAGCAGGCCCTGTTTCGAGCTAGTTACGATAAGCTAGAGTTAACGAAAGGTAAAATTTACTTAGAACCTTTGGGGCAAGTGTGGTAGTAAGTTAAGATGTATATGAACCTGGAGAATGAGTATAAGCAAGTGTTGAGGTCATATGGTAAGTCGTTAAGCGGTAACTAGTTGCTAGTGAATCGACGAAATTTTCAGAAAATAAGTAACCAATGGAAATAATAAGTGAAGTATGGATTACATGGATTTCTAATGAACAAACTATCATGCATATAATACAATAAGTTGCATAATTTATGTAATTCGAATATTAATAATATATTATTAATATTAATAGGTCGTGGTTGATTTCCGGCGTTTTACCTTTTTGTGATTCTCGATTGGCGTTGCTTCTATTCATGGTGAGTTCATAGCCTCGCCTTTACTAATTAAATGTTTTATTAAACCCCCGCGAGGGAGATACATGCTTGCTTTGAAAATTTGAACACAAGTTATTTTTTGTATGCTGGACCCGATTATGTGTTATTGTCATTGAGTAGCTATTGCCAAAGTCCCTAATTTCATGAACCGTCAATTGCCTATAATGGGTGAGCGCTAGTGCATTTAATAGATCTATTGGGTTTGACAACCCCGTCCGAGGTTTGAATCGAATTCTTTCGAGCACCTTTTTAACGGACGATTTGTATTAAGAATCGTAGGTATGAGGCAATAATACCTAGTACTGGGGCAATTGTGTTTGCATACAAGTTATGCGTTGTTGTCAAGGTTTCGGTGTCATGAGCTCAATGATATAGAATTTGATATATGGCTTGTCCGTACAACAAGTCACTTGATGAATTATGCTTGTGTTCTATCTTTTATTTATATAAACTCTATGGATTCACTCAACGTTTTGTTGACTTTTTAGCTTGTCTTATCTCATGTAATCAAGGTTGAAGACTTCAGCACACGAGGAGGAGCTTGCGCTATTTTATTTTGTTAAACTGTTTTAAGTTCCATTCATCATAAATACATTTAAATTATGGTTGTGGTTTTAAAACTTGTATGTTGGTTTTGGTTACGATCCTGTTATACAACTTTTGCATTCTGAATTTCTATGAATGGAACTAAGTTTTATAACGTCTCTTTTTGAGTCGTTCTTTGTAATTTGTGTGTGATTGAGCTATGATTTTACACCCAATTGTTGGTTCCGCTGCGTATTAAATTGGGGGTGTTAAATTTAATGATCTATTCCCCTTCAACATAATTTATCTCGATGATCCAAAATTGGATAAAGACAATGATGATAATGAAATCGATATGATACAATCTTCGGGGGGTATTGAAAATACACAAGGGTCAAATAAACTTCTGGAGGCAAGTCACGATAAAATCAATAAAGTTTTCATTATGAAAAGTTTTGTCATGAAATTAAATGTAAATATCGTGGCTTGGAATTATCTTGTCAACGGGATGCTATTCAATCTTATTAAGAATTGGTATGTGACATTTGGCATTCCGTTCAACCCTAAACGGTATTATAAGGATGGTGATTGTACAAGAATGTTGTGGAGGCCAAGGTATGTTTTCTTTACTTTTTTAAATCTAGGGAAAATTGGTCTCCAAGAACGGATACGACGTATTAGGTTAACACCTATACGACATATCCATTGCTTTAACTTGTGTTGACTAAGTCAACAAATTCGCCCAACATGGCGTTTAGGACAAACACCAATACAGCGTATCGAGTCTGGGTATAAAAGCCTAACTGATACGCCAGATTGAGTTTTACACACACCTTTTTCACTCTTACAAAAAAATTTTAACTGCAAAAAACCTTGGAGAATCCAATCGCTTTTATCCGTGTTTATATCTCTCTCGTCATCTTCACAAGGTAAGAAATCCAAACCCATCCCTATTTCCGTTTTAATTTTTAATATTAGATTAGGGTTAGGGTTCGGTTTTGTAGATTAGGTGCTATGCCGTAAAAATCTTTGATTAGGTTACCTTTACTCTCTTAGAAGATATAACTGGTATTGTTGTTTTGATGTAATGGGTCAAAATGGGTAGAATTGGGGAAACCCCTTTTCGTTTGTTAACTGCAGAGTAATACGACGTATCCACTAAACATGGATATGGCGTATTGACTTAATTTCACACAAACACCAAATTGTTAAAACATCATACAAACGTAGTCAACTAAAATGAAAACGGGGGTAATGATTGATGAAGATCCTGTGTTTAAATCCCATTCGCCACTTTTGACCACCACATATGCAACCCGTAAATTGAATACAGCTCTTCATACGTTCGTATCCATTAAGAATACTGCCATATCTACCCTCAAAACAGAATAAATTTCATGTACTGTTCTCATTGATTTTACAAATATGGCAACCTCTACCACCTCGTGATAATGGAAGACATTATTGCTTCGTTATCAGGTGGAGGGATACACCGAGGATATAGTGCACGATTTTGAGCAGAGGCTTGAGATGATATTCTAGAGGCAGGTTAACCGAGTACATACATTTGATTTTGAGGGATTAACTCTGGATATGAGGCAGGATTTAGCGGAGAGACTGAGGATGGTATATATTGGGGACGATGGTCAGGAGGTATTTGTGAGTCACGCTTGAAGGATATTGTTTGAGATCCAAGCACCTTTAGTTCAGGAGTTTATGCTCGAGTTCTTCAGCACTTGCAGGATTGGCAGTGAGATGGGGTTAGATATGGCTAATACTTTATGTTTTCAGTTGGGAGGAGCTAGACGTAGTATGACTTAGAGATAGTTTATTCTAGCTCTAGGTTTGCATACTATCGAGGAGATAGCAGAGGACGGATTTGGGGCATAATGGTTAGGGAGTGAGAGAGTGATAAGGGGGATCTTAGTGATTACTGGGTTGGGATCTCTTCCGACAGGGACTTTTTGAGATGTGCTCCCTCATATACTTACATCAGAGATCCGGTTCGGAGGCTATGCCATAGGTTGATCTCATACAACATTTCTGGTAGGGGGCAGGCACTTGAAATGGTGACTACCACTGACTTATTCTATCTACGTAGCATGGACCGAGGGGCAGCTAACATCCCGTATCTATTAGCACAACACCTATGCAGGCACCTTAGTCGCCACCACCACCCCCAGCTGC
>BQNB010027781.1:0-18665 GCA_026074375.1 Tanacetum coccineum
AAAAAATCGATTTTGATCAAATTATACACGTTTTAAGCACTTTGATTTACAAACTATCAATCTAGATGCTCTCATAGCGAATGATACCACTTGATATAAGGTCACTTAAGCGTTGTATCACATACATGAAGGTTATGTTTTGTGAGAGAAACTAGAGAGAGAAATATTATCAAATGAGCTAGTTTATAAAAGAGAGAAAATGAGAGAGAATGAAGAGTACAAGAATAAGAAGCCTACTAACACTATCCTAATTATCCTTATTTATACTAATCACTCTAAACTATGACTACTTATCGATTTGGGCTAATTTCCTAACTTAGGCCTAATTAGCTTTATTACAAAAAATTAAATACTAAAAACTACTTATTATTATACAAAGATCAATTCTAAGAATAATAAACACATTTTCTATTCTTAACACACGGAAAATTGAAAATGTGAATTGAAATATAACAACAAGCAGTTAATGAGCCTTTGGATTCTACAATTAATTAAGAAGATCATAAACTCTAAAGATGAAAAACATATATAGGAAACACCGAAACAAAACACACCCCATATATGTCACTTACCTTTATACACAACCCATGAACCGCGTCACCTACGGTCATACACAACCCATATCGTCAGAAAATGACTGCATCCTGCCCAAAACAACAGTACACGTTTGACATTTTTAGAAAATAATAAAAGCAAATATCCATCACAACCCAACCGCAACTATTACCAGTTTTAAATACAAATTAAATACAGACTAAACCTTAAAGAGTAATAAGTAAACCTTTTGTGCAAACCTTTTTTTCGCTACACGAAAATTTAAAGTACCAAACGAACAAATCATGATAGCCACACAACAAAGAAAACCACGACATTCAACCACTTCATCCAAAACAGATACATGAAAAGCTACAAAACAACATGTAACAACCTCAATATACAAATCAGCAACAAACACATGCCCTAACATATGCGCCAACGATTTTTGCTGACTACCTAACTACCATGACACAACAGCAAAAAAATCATAGGCCACAATTATTGTTTCAACAAAAACCCCTAAAACAATTCTAACATCCAACAACAAAAATTAAAACATGCAAGAAATACAACTCACTCATTTACCATTCCAAACATGAAAATTATAAAACCTAAACTTTCGATATCATCAAGGATGAATCAAACATAAAAACTTCAGCTTTTGCAACCATCATAAATAAATTCCAAAACTCTCAAACAGGATAATTAAAAACGTACAAGTTACATGCACCTAACGGCTCAAATATCTTGATCTTTGTGGGATTGTATGCGCGTGAGTAAGTATGTGTGTGTGTGTTTCTAGCCGGCTCTGTGTTTTATTGTTTATCCCGCTTAACTATAAAAGATGACGTCTGATCCAAAACGACGGGTCAACCCAGTCACACCGGACCATATCCTCCCACTTACACCTGACCCGACCCAAGAGCAAAACGACATCGTTTTGGTACCCCCAAAATGCTGTCGTTTGCTTCGATGTTGTATATAAGGGTAATTGGCTTATTTGTGCCAATTAAGTTGTACTTGATAGAAGTATTAAGGGCATGTTTGTTATTGCACTTTCGAATGGGTTTTGTGTTAAAAAGACATTAATTATTTGTTTGGTTTATTCTTTTAAAAAGAGGAATGGGGGTATGAATCAAAAAGTGATGGTTGGCAACTTAGGTCGGTTTTAATTGTGTTTTGTATTTTTCTAGGTCACTTTTATTTTCCTTTCTATATATACGTAGACGTCTTTATATTTCTTCACATTTTTTTTGCTATTTTACCATTCAAATGATATATTTTATTTAATAAATATAATTTCTCTTTCATAAACTTACTTCAAATTCAAATTCAATATCATATTTTAATTTTAATTTAATCTCACTTATAAACCAAACAGGCACAAAAAAAAGTTAGCGGTTGATATGCTAAAAGATTGAGTTTGACTTAAAAAAAATCTTGAAAATATCTCATGATATTGATTATGATGTGAAAAACAATCGTGATGTTAAGACTATATTAAAGTATAAACGTGCTTTGTGGAAAAAGTAGTCGAAGTTTGCAACGAATTAACTTAGTAGAAAAACAAAACACACAAATCATTACCAACACATGTTATCTTGCCCTGTCCTAATAGTACTTAAAAATCAATTGGGATAGGATATTGGTATCTTCTTGTAACACAAGTAATGTCCTCAAGTTATTTCATTTTTTTTTACCTCTTGTTAATAACGATATTGTTTATTAAATACTTGTTCTCAGAGACAATTATAAACCGTAAAAATTTAAAGTTTGACAATCAAGAGTATTAAAAACAAATAAACTATTTAATATAACGAAAAACTGATAAAAAAAAATTATATGTTAGAGGCCGCAATTATCGGGTTTGGACACTAATCCGGGGCATCACATTATTCCCACTGTCGGCTCCGATTTTGGCTCTCTGTTTTATCAAGTGTCAAGATCAAGCCACCACTACCGCTTTCACCCCGCCCAAAGTGCCAAGCCATTCTTTTGGCGATGCATGGTTTTGGAAGAAAGACAATAAAAGAGCCTTGGGCTATAAAAGACACATTTTCAAACTTTTTTTAAACTAAACCATTTACACACAAACTATTTTTACACACCATTATTTTACAATTTCATTTCATTTAAAACACAAACTATAACAAAAAAAAAGTGTCTCAACAACCTAACAAGGTGGATTTTTTACACACTGACCCGAACTAACTATATAAAAAAACACTTACAATCTCCTCAAATCAAATCAACCACTTACACCTCAACGTTTTAAAGAATCACTCAACATATCACGCCAACAAACATAAGAACCATAACAATCTCTACAAGCACGATAACAACCACCACCACATAAACCACTATAAAGAGGGGGAAAAAAAAAGAGAAAAAAGAAACGACCCCCAACAACATCCACAATCGACATATCGACGACACCAAAACCGGATTCGCCACGGCCTGGCGTTTTCACCAAACATTGGATGTCCGAAAGAGGAAAAACTTACCTAACCGACTGTTTTTTTGAGTGTTGGAGTTGTTCGTTTCTGAGGTAAACAAACTTGGAACCGACAAGTGAGAAAGTTTTGAGTTTTCAGGTTTTAGCCGAATGTAGTTGCAACAAAAACTTCGGCGATCACAAACGTAAATCTGATCTGTTAACGGGCAATTGTGGGCAACATTTAAATGATAAATTGCCAAGAGTTGAATCCTATTATAACATAAACGTTTGGCACGTTTAGAGAGAAGTGCGGGGAAGGAGGAGAAATAAACGTGAGTGATCTTATGAACCGATTTTTGGCAATGCAGTTCGTTCTACTGTCGAGTTCATCAAAGGGAGGAAAGCGTTTACTCAAGATACCACATGGCATATCTTGAAAAAAACACCACAAGTGGCATTTCACCATCTGGCCCTGACCCTGGGTGATCTCACCGGGCATGTCAAACTATTCGACGATGATGCGAGGCCACTCCCTCCCCTCGGGGCAAACCAAGCCACACAAAAAAACAAAATCAGAAACATCATCGAGCACCGCAGTAAGTAACCTGACAAGCCAATTTGGTGATACTTTAGCAAGTGAGTTTAAACTCAAACGAGAAGCCGCTAAATTGGCTTACGCAGTGAAGAAGGAGAAAGACCGCACAATAATGAAATGTAAAGAATTGAGGTTTCACACGATTAGCACCAACGGTTTGCCAGATTACCAAACCTTACTCATCAATATGCAAAAGGAAGAAATAATGAAAAAATTTTGACCCAATTAGTCATCTATATATTTTCGACCTTTTTTTATAAAAAATTCGTATATTTTTTTATTTTCATAATTTATTTTGTTTTCGTAATGTAATTTGCAATTTTAATTAATGAATGAAAAATTGATTTGTTTTGCAAATATGTTATTAGAAAGATAAATGCATTTGGTGTACGCGCAAAAAAGAGAGTTTGCCTTGACTCAATAGTGAAATAGTATTTGGTGTGTGAATGTGCAACGTAAAATAGTAACACTCCGATGACTGTTCAATTTATCTAATGCTCTCAGACCGTTAAAAAAAGAAAAAAAAAGTTAAGAATGAAGATAGTCATATGTAGAGTAGAAGGTACTAATAGGACCCTATTGAATTACAAATGTGCATTTTCAACGTGAGTAAATTATGTTGAAGCATGTTTAACTCAAAAAACGGATGAGGTTTTTTTTCTTTTCGGATTACTCGTTAAAAGTAACATTATAAATCATTTATAACTTTAATGATTTATATTATATATATTGAAAATTAATAAGTAATTTAACCTATTGTGTTTTTAATTTATTAAGAAATTACGTTTTGGCATCAAAATATGTCGTCGGTCTATGAACCCCAGGGTTTCCACAAAGGCGTGTCATGGTGGGCTTTGCTGTGCGTCGCGCTTTATGCGTGAGGCGTTACCTTATCACAGTTATAAAATGGATCAATGTTGATCTTTAGGGTTTGGTATTGGCGTGAGATGAGACGTGGAAACAAATGCAAGCCGCGAGTTAAGACGCGCTAAGGCGTGGAGGGGGTAAGTGACGGGTTTTTTTTATTTAACTACGATAATTTTTATGTTAAATAATAAGTATTATTTATAAAGACAGTTTTTTTAACTTTATTCATTTTTTTTTTGAACGGCAATTTTATTAAAACACTTTAGAAGGAGTAGATCAACTACAACAATATACGGTTTTTAAGCCAATGTCCATTTGATCGATGCTTGTACATCGATATATAAACCCCAATAAAAAGAGCTAGAGTACTTAAATTATCAATGATCAAGTCCTTTTCCGGAATTCTTCGTATCAATAAAATTCTGTTTTTATTCCGAAATTCCAGCATAACCCACCACAAAGCGCGTAATAGATCCCTGTCGATAATAACTTTGATGTTGATCGAATCGGGTTAGACACGAGCAGAACGCCATATCCTCATTGAATTAACCTCCATATACTCCACATTCACCAATGAAGCAATCTTTCTCTCTATAACTGTCTAACCACATTGCATGAATGGGACACATGACTTGTCGTTTTACGACAAACCAATTTTACAATTGGGACAATCAATAGAATCAATATCCATTATGCCGCGACGAGATTTGTTAAAACGAGTAGGAAGAGCATTAGAATTTAACTTTCCAAAGCCGAATATTAACCTGATTAGGCACGAATTTGACCCACTTTGATCGACAAACTCTCCTCCTGGAAGCCGGTTTGTCGTTCTTACGCTGCGCATCGATAGCCTAAAACCGATAAATGAGCCATCATTTTCAAGCGACTCATATTGTACCTTGTCACACGATCGAGGCACCAACGAAGATTGTTTTTCATGTTCTTGCCATAGAATCAAATGTGTATGTATCAATTACACTCCTCGCATTTCTTCTGATGGTAGTAACTAAGCTTGGCGCCTTTAAATTTGAACTCACTGAAATATTTTTGTCAAGTTTCCAATAGGCATAATAAACACGAAGAAAAAACCCTCTTTAAAAAACACTCCACCTTCGTACCATTTATCAAGCCAAAATACTGAGAATCCCTCACCATTTCCCGCTTTAATTTGATAAAAATCTGTTGAATATTTATTCCTTGTGTTGATTATCACTTTCACTCCTGGACGATTGAAGTCCAACATGTCATCGAGCAGCGATAGCTACCAAAATGTTATCTAAAACTCCTCGTCCTCCCATTTAATGCCTTTATCACTTTTGGTCCATAACGAATCTTTTTGAGAATTAAAACGCCACACCCACTTGGACAACAACCCTTATTGAGAGCAAATAATACTAGAAAACCCTATCCCACCTTTCCTTTTGTAGTTAAAACTTTGTTCACTTTAACCAAGTTGCTTTATTACTTTCTCTATGATCATGTCCCGTTTGAAGAACGACTACGATTAACTTCAAGTGAATTAAGAGATACTCGAGGGGACTTTAAAAAGGTTGACATATGAGATTCGGCATGAGCCCTAAAACAGACTTTGAGAAGTGTGAATCTTCTTCAATAGAAAGAGGTTTTCCAACTTCTCATCTAGGATAGCCGGAGAAGGACTTTTCAACCACTTCGCATTCCAAAATGTTTTCTCCATGCATGTTCTCCCCTACTTTCGTAACAAGTAAGTGGAAAGGGAGTCTTAAAGAACAAAGACACCATGTTTACTTAGCCGCCAATTTTAACCTTGCATCTTCCACATTCACACCATAATCTTACTTATAACTCATATTAAGACCGAAGACCGGAAGCCTGCGATAAAAACATTCCAAAACTCGGACTAGAGTATCAATTTTAAGTATTCCATTGACCATAAATAGAGCGTTCATCGCATAAAACAAATGAGAAAGATTCACCTTGGATCAGCTCTAAAATGAATATTCCATTAAATAATCCCGCATCAACCACCCGTGAAAAAGAAATGTGAAGCTTTCCATAACAAGAATAAAAAGGAAAGGGGATAAAGGGTCACCTTGTTTAAGACCTCGAAAGAATTGAAATTCCTTCGTTGGACTCCCGTTGATAAGAATCGACCCCCTAGACGATCTAAGACAACTCTGAATCCAATTTCTCCATTTCACACCAAATCCACATCTTTCTAACCACATCGGTCTAAGAAATTCCCCATCGACAGAGTCTGCGCTTTCTCGAAATCAACACTTAAAATGAGGCATGTTTCTCTTTTTGACACATTGAAGAACCTCGTTAAGAATAAACAAGGCCATCTAGATTGTCTTTCCGCTACCAAAGCAGATTGAACCTCATTAATAAGCTCACTTAAGACACCAACTAAGCGATTAGCCAAAACTTTAGCAATAATCTTGTATAGATTCCAATTTGACTATATCGGACGGAAGTCTTTAACCATGTTTGCCTTCAAATGATTTTAGGGATCAAGGCAATTAAATTTGAATTACAAACCATTTGGAATATCACTTTAATAAGAAGTAATCCACCAGGCCCAAACACGTCATCTTCAATCATCGGACCCTAGAAATGACGATAAAGTAAAAGGAGAATCTATCTGGACCGGAATTTATCAACACCGCAATCCACACCTCTCGCTTGAACCTCTTCTTTAGTTTATATTTCTTGTTCCAGATCTCTTTTTGTTCCATTAGTAAGAGAATTAGTAAAATTAAGATCAAGCAAAGCACGATTTAAAGAGGTTTATCAAATCTTCTCCGAAAATGCAGTATAAAATTCGTTCTTTCAGCCTTGACAAGCCTCTGGTTCTTACAATCCACACACCATTTGCCCATGACACCCGAATCTTGAGAGTGGCTGCGCTCTTGTTAAGAATACCGTGGGTTAAAAAAAGAAAAAAAAAGTTAAGAATGAAGATAGTCATATGTAGAGTAGAAGGTACTAATAGGACCCTATTAAATTACAAATGTGCATTTTCAACGTGAGTAAATTATGTTGAAGCATGTTTAACTCAAAAAACGGATGAGGTTTTTTTTCTTTTCGGATTACTCGTTAAAAGTACAGACAACATTATAAATCATTTATAACTTTAATGATTTATATTATATATATTGAAAATTAATAAATAATTTAAATATATGTGTTTTTAATTTATTTAAGAAATTAGTTTTGGCAACAAAATATGTCGTTGGTCTATGAACCCCAGTGTTCCCAAAGGCGTGTCATGTTGGCGCTAAGGCGTGAGGCGTTGCCTTCACGTTATAAAATGGATCAAAACGTCGACTTTAGACGTGGCGTGAGATGAGACATGAAAAGCCGCGATAAGACGCGCTAAGGCGTGAGGCGTGGCAGGTTTTTTTATTTAACTACGATAATTTTTATGTTAAATAATAAGTATTATTTATAAAGACAGTTTTTTTAACTTTATTCATTACGTGCAACGCTTTATGTAAACTCAATATATATGAAATATGATATAAATATATTAATATTTTTATATTTTGTGCCGTCTTAAGTCACGTCTTACAAACGCAAAGGCTTCGCCATAGACGCTAAGGCGTGAGGCTTGATCATACCGTCACATCACACCTCACGCTATTTATAACCTTGATGGACCCTATCTTTTGGTTTAAATCTTTGAACGAGATCTTTTGTGGTCTTCATATGTTGTTGCTAAAAAGCTTTGACTTTCGTCGCCAAAACTTTTAGTGACAGGTCCACACCGACAACGTTTTGGTGACCACATCTCGTTCCCAAAGCCTTTAGCTATCAGTCAAAAGATTGGAGGCCCGAGCCCATTTGTGAGCTTAGGTCCATTAAAGTTTATAATTAGGGTTTCTATGTATCTATATTTATGAAGATCGTATTTATAACACATATATCCTATAATTCAACATGGTATCGAAGCTCTAGGTATCACCATTGGACCTTGTCGGCTACCTTGAGCCTTCGCCTCAATGCCACCTGTTAAACCCTAACCAATGATGTTGATGTAGGGTAAATAAAGAGATAAATAATTGGATCTGTTGATTCTACGAATACCAGAAACAATTCTTCCAACAATCGTTGATTCGATTGAATACCGATTATTAGGGTAAAATTTCTTGGCAAACAGCGGCCAATGGTTTACTTTTATTAAAACTGATAACTCCCTGGCTAGGGTTACAGCAGATTGTTTAAATAGGCTCACAAAACTGAAACGGGCCTAAAAAGACAGATGGGTCGTGAGCTAGAACAAAAACAAGTCCAACAAAAAATTAAAAAAACAGAAAAATGTAAATAACTCATAGTAAACGAGGGTTTTGGGCTTCAAAAAATCCGTAACCAACCAAAGGTGGTTACAGTTGCGTCCGCCTTGTTTTTCTCTTCGATTTGAGTGGTCACGGGCCTGAAACGGACTTACGGATCAAAAGTTATGGCCGTTTTACTGAAGCCCTTTTCTTTACACGATCTTGGACTTCTAAAAACAAGTCAGCCCGTTCAGCCTCCATCAGATGTTTATCCATATTAACCACCATCGTTTATCCGAATTAAAAAACTGCAGCTCACGGTTTCGCCCATAACTCCTAAACCGTATAGAGTTAACTGAAGTGGTCGATGACCATGGCTTGATAATTAGAAACCAAAGAAAATCATACCGAAATCACAACATTAGCTAGAGGGATGCGCCGGAACAAGCAATTGTATTCACAAAACAAAAATCGCTTACTGTTTTGCTAATAACTCTCAAGCCGCTTAGAGTTAGCTGACGTTGTTAGCGGTCGCGGATTCGTAATAAATTTTGAAGAAAATCATGCCGGAACGTTGTCTCTACCAGTCGGACGATCCGTCATGCGCCATTATAAGTCCAAACAGTGATCGAAAAGACATGAAAATTACTCTTTTCGAGTTACATGACTGGGTGCCCGGCGTCCGCCTCGTTTTTCTCTTCGATTTGAGTGGTTACGGGCCTGAAACGGACTTACGGATCAAAAGTTATGGCTGTTTTACTGAAGCCCTTTTCTTCACACGATCTTGGGCTTCTAAAAACAAGTCAGCCCGTTCTTCAATACTTGGGCCTCCATCATTCCCCCCTGGGTAGACAAAATTCGTCCTCGAATTCATAGCAAGGTCATCATCAGAAGAGTCGCCATGATAAGGGATCAAGTGCTTCACATTAAAAACATCAGAACACCTAATATGGCTTGGCAATTTCAGACGGTAAGCATTAGAATTAATCTTCTCCACAATCTTTAGCGGGCCAATCTTCTTAGCAGACAACTTGTTATACTCTCCAACAGGAAAACGATCCTTAGTCAAAACAGCCCATACAAAGTCACCCTCTTCAAAATCAACATGTCTCCGCTTGTGATCCGCATCTTGTTTGTACTTGGAATTGGCACGAACCAAATTTTCATGAACAGCTTTGTGAACATCATGTAACCCTGCAACAAAATCCTGCACTTTCTTGGGAACAGAACTAGAAACACGAGGAGTCATTAAATCCAGAGGACCACGTGGTTGAGCAGAATAAACCACCTGGAATGGACTAAACCCAGTGCTTCGATTAACAGCATGATTATGAGCAAACTCAGCTTGACACAACTTTTGATCCCATGCCTTCACATGATCACCCACCAAACACCTCAACAGATTACCAAGGGACCTGTTAACAACTTCAGTTTGCCCATCAGTTTGAGGATGATAAGCACTACTAAAATTGAGTTGAGTATTCACCATCTTCCACAAACTACGCCAAAAATGACTCAGAAACCTAGTGTCCCGATCAGAAACAATAGAGGAAGGTAAACCATGTAAACGGTATACATCCCTAAAGAACAGCTGAGCCACATTAACTGCATATGTTGTCTTCTTGCAAGGGATAAAGTGCACCATTTTAAAGAAACGATCAACAACAACGAATATTGAATCATTACCCCTTTGAGTACGAGGTAGCCGCAACACAAAATCCATGCTAATATCAACCCATGGCTACAAAGGAACAGGCAAAGGCATATAGAGACCTACATTAGTAGCCGTGGCCTTTGAGACCTGGCACACATGACACCTCTTGACATAACGATCCACCTCTTTCCTCATAGTGTGCCAGAAATAAGAAGCTTGCACTAATTGCAAAGTGCGATCATGACCAACATGCCCCTCACCATGTAATTCCTTAATAATTTGCAAGCGCATACTTGAATCAGGAATACATAGTTGATTCCCTTTGAAAAGGAACCCATCATGCAGAAAGAAATTTGGTTTCTCCCCAGCTTGCACACGTTGCAAAACAACTGAAAAATATGGGTCCACAGCCACCATGTCACGAACGACATCGAGTCCTGGAACATCAACATGCATTGTTACAAGAAAACCACTCCTCCTGCTTAAGGCATTAGCAGCTCGATTGGAAACACCAGTTTTGTGCTTCACCACAAAAGTAAACTTCTCAAGAAATGCCAACCAATGCCCATGCTTATAGGATACCTTATCTTGAGTACGAATATGCCTTAAGGAATCATGATCAGTGAACAAAACAAACTCCTTATTAAACAAGTAATGGCGCCAATGCTTCACAGCTTGGACCACTACATAAAACTCCAAGTCATAAGTAGTGTACCTAGACTTCGGCTTTGTCAACTTCTCACTAAAATAGGCAACAGGTCGCCCACCTTGGCTAAGAACCCCACCAATAGCAACCTTTGATGCATCAGTATGAAGCTCAAAAACCTTAGAAAAGTCAGGCAATATCAAGATTGGTGCTGTAGTAAGCTTTTCTTTGATAACCTGGAAAGCCAACTTAGCTTCCTTTGTCCAAACAAATGACTTTCCCTTCATGCAATCTGTCAAAGGGGCCATAATGGATTTAAATTACGAATAAATCGCCTAATGAAAGAAGCAAGACCATGGAAACTTCAAACTTCAGTAATGGTAGTTAGAGTTGGCCACTCTTGAACAGCTGCTACTTTAGACTCATCCACCTGTATGCCATCACCAGAAACAACATACCCCAAAAACAAAACTTTAGGGGTCATGAACACACACTTCTTTGTGGCTGCATAAAAACTATCCTTCCGAAGCAAGGTCAAGACCTGCCTCACATGGGTGACATGCTCATTAAAAGAAGCACTATAAATAAGAATGTCATCAAAATAAACAACCACAAACTTGCCAATAAAAGGCCTGAACAATTGATTCATCACACGCATAAATGTACTTGGTGCGTTTGATAAACCAAAAGGTATCGCCAACCACTCAGACAACCCTTCACGAGTCTTTCATTCATCACCAGGTCTAAGACGAATCTGGTAATACCCACTCTTCAAATACAACTTCATAAAAATAGTAGCACCACTAATCTGGTCAAGCAAATCATCAAGGCGAGGAATAGGAAACCTGTACCTCACAATAATCTAGTTGATGGCTCAACTATCAACACACATACGCCATGTATGCATCAGAAAGTGTCATTGGATTAAACATGTTAACAGAATCCATGATATGGACTCTTAAACCACCAATGTATCGGGAGACAAGCTTATCTTCTGTCTCGTGAATGTCATTCCTTGCAATTAACTGGTAAATTTCGGTTGTATAATCTTCAACAGATTTGGACCCCTGTTTTAGATTCTGTAACTGCTGGTACATCTGCCGTTGGTAATTATGAGGAATAAAATTAGCCCTCATGCACTTCTTCATCTTCTGCCAACTCGTGATCCTTGGCTTTCAACCCTCTTCCTAGTCAGTTTTAATTGTTGCCTCCACGCGGACGCCCTATCACGAAGTTTGGTAGCGATCAACAAAACCCTATTTTTTAGGGACTTCTTTGAACTCGAACACCTCTTCAACCGCAACAAGCCAATCAATGAACCCCTCAGGACTCAAAGTATCCCCAGCAAAATCAGTAATATTAACTCTTATTCCAGATTCCCAACGCCTGTTATCCTCCCTTTGATTTCGCCATGGTCGTCTTCCTGACTGATCATCAGAAGACGAATCGTCATCCTCCCCAAATGGGTTTTCTGATTGTTCGTCATCAGTACCCCGAACGTTACGATTACCTTGCCTGTTCATCAACTGATCCATCCGGTCAGAGTAGTGTACCTAGACTTCGGCCCTGTCAACTTCTCACTAAAATAGGCAACAGGTCACCCACTTTGACTAAGAACCCTACTAATAGCAACCTTTGAGGCATTAGTATGAAGCTCAAAAACCTTAGAAAAGTCAGGAATATCAAGATTGGTGATGTAGTAAGCTTTTCTTTGACAACCTAAAAAGCCAACTCTGCTTCCTCCGTCTAAACAAATGACTTTCCCTTCATGCAATCTGTCAAAGGGGCCATAATGGAACTAAAGTTAGGGATAAATCGCCTATAGAAAGAAGCAAGACCATGAAAACTCAAAACTTCAGTAATGGTAGTTGGAGTTGGCCACTCTTGAACAGCTGCTACTTTAAACTCATCCACCTGCATGCCATCACCAGAAACAACATACCCCAAAAACAAAACTTTAGGGGTCATGAAGACACACTTCTTTGTGGCTGCATAAAAACTATCCTTCCGAAGCAAGGTCAAGACCTGCCTCACATAGGTTACATGCTCATTAAAAGAAGCACTATAAATAAGAATGTCATCAAAATAAACAACCATAAACTTGATAATAAAAGGCCTGAGCAATTGATTCATCACAGGCATAAATGTACTTGGTGTATTTGATCAACCAAAAGGCATCACCAACCACTCATACAACCCTTCACGAGTCTTGAAAGTGGTCTTCCATTCATCACCAGGTCTAAGACGAATCTGGTAATACCCACTCTTCAAATCCAGCTTCGTAAAAATAGTAGCACCACTAATCTGGTCAAGCAAATCATCAAGGCGAGGAATAGGAAACATGTACCTCACAATAATCTTGTTGATGGCTCGCCTATCAACACACATACGTCATGTACCATTCTTCTTAGGAGTCAATAAGGCAGGAATAGCACACGGGCTCATGCTCTCACGAACGTGACCCTTAGAAACCAACTCTTTAACCTGCTTACGCAACTCCTCATGCTCTCCCAAGCTCATCCTGTAGTGTGGCCTGTTAGGCAATTGTGACCCAGACTCTAAATCAATATGATGTTGGATGTCACGCAATGGTGGCAATCCATCAGGTAACTCATCAAGGAAAACATCCGAAAATTCCTTAAGTAAAGGAATCATGGCTTCAGGAATTTCACTATCTTCAGCAACCTCCTTCCCTATTAGCATAAAAACATCGTCTCCTATCTCCAACTCGTCTTTAAACTGCGAAAGTGTTAGTAAAGTACCAGTGGGTTTACTAACTACTTCCTTGGGTTTATTAGGCATCAAAGTAATCTTCACTACCCCAAATAGGAAATTATAAGTATTAGTTCTCCCATTGTGAGTTATATCACGATCATACTCCCAAGGTCTACCCAACAACAAGTCACACCAAACATTATCCTTATAAGTGTTTCCTACAGAAAATGAAACATGGACACGCTTAGAAACTGTCACCTCACTGCCTTTCTTAAGCTACTGTAACTTATAAGGTTTGGGATGATTTTTAGTCTTCAATCCTAGCTTTTGGACTGCTTCTACAGCTATCAAATTATCACAACTACCAGAATCACAAAAAAAAGTGCAAACCTTACCCGAAATAGTGCATGTCGACTGAAAGATGTTATGCTCGAGCCAATCATCTCTATCAGCTTTGGGTGTTAAGCAAGAGCGCCTTACCACCAAATTCACCCTCACATCTCCAGACACATACTACTCTTCAACCATAACAAGCCGATCAATGAACCCCTCAGGACTCAAAGTATCCCCAGCAAAATCAGGAATATTGACTCTCATTCTAGATTCCTAACACCTGTTATCCTCCCTTTGATTTTGCCTTGGTCATCTTCCTGACTGTTCATCAGAAGATGAATCGTCATCCTCCCCAAATAGGTTTTCTGGCTGTTCTTCATCAGTACACCAACTGTTACGATTACCACGCCTGTTCATCAACTGATCTATCCGGTCAAACAATTAATCAACGAATTGACGTAATTAAAACAAGAAGAGATACCAACATGATGTAGACTAATAACAAGATAACACAAATTGGATCTGTTGATTCACCCGAATACCAAAAACAATCTTCTAACTATCATTGATTTAAAAGAATACCGATAATTAGGCAAACTTCAACAATCGTTAATTCTAACGAATACCGATTATTAAGAGAATCTTAGCAAAACCGCCAAGAATTGTGTAAAGCAAAGCTTTATTACCAATATCAAAATATTAAACTATATCCTACACCAAATCCTTGCACCTCCTTTTATAGGAGAATGAGTGCTTACATCTTTGCCTTCTAGGTCGATGTGGGATATAAGATAAATATAAACATAAACTACAAAATTACAAAAAACTACGAAACCACGAAACACAACATATGGTAAAGGCATAATTGCATCATTCTCCCCGCATCATTCTCCCCACTTAAAAAAACTCATCCTCGAGTTTGCCTTACTCGTCCCTTGTGCTTGTAGCATCAAAATTTGTATCCCTTGCATCAAAATCCCTTTCTTTATAATGACTCGACCTTGAACCTTAATCGTCTTAAACCCCAACTTATCATCCATGGGTTTAGCTTTCAAATACCCTTCTTGATATTTTTTGCCATTCAAAATACTAACATCGACCAAATTACCTTTTTGCGACCAAATTAACTCATGAGGGTTTGAATCTATGGTTTTTAAAAAATCAACACTTAAAGTAGTTTGTATCATTGAAGGCAAAGATCATTAGCCACAACTACAACGTCTTCCATGTTTTCTTCTTCCTCACCAAATCCTCCTTTCCCAACAAATCCTTTTTCCTCCTTAATGACATCTTCAATATCGGTATCATAAACCGGAATCGATTCTTCTTCAAATGAATCATCATTAAATACTGGGCTTCTTTATAATCGTCATCAAATACTAGGGCTCTTTCATAATCGTCACCTACCACACCATAATCTCCCCATTCATTAGAAGATGAACAATCACCCTTAAATAGATTTCCTAACTCTTCGTCTTCGCTTCTTCGACCGTTATGATCCTTACATCTTGTTAGATTCATTATATCATTCATTCGATTAGCAAATTGATCAACAAACTAATCTAATCGCTCCTCCATTCTTGCCATAATACGCTCATAGGCATCATTAATATTCCTGGTTCTCCTTGGAGGCATCTTAATCAGGAACTTCAGCTCTTGATACCAACTGATGTAGACTAAATAAAGGAACACACGAATTGAAGTAATTAAAACAAGAAGAGATACCAACCTGATGTAGACTAATAACAAGATAACACAAATTGGATCTGTTGATTCACCCTAATACTAGAAACAATCTTCTAACTATCGTTGATTCAAAAGAATACCGATAATTAGGCAAACTCTAACAATCGTTGATTCAAACGAATACCGATTATTAAGAGAATCTTAGCAAAACCGCCAAGAATTGATTAAAGCAAAGCTTTATTACCAATATCAAAATATTAAACTATATCCTACACCGAATCCTTGCACCTCCTTTTATAGGAGAAGGAGTGCTTACATGTTATCCTTCTAGAGCGATGTGAGATATAAGATAATATAAACATAAACTACAAAATTACAAAAACTTCAAAACCACAAAACAAAACATATGGTGAAGGCATAATTGCATCATTCTCCCCGCATCAGCTTCATTCATAGAATATTAATATCCCTCATAATTAGTCAAAAGTTTTGTCGGCAAGGAATTTTTGTATTTATTGGACTGGGTTGCATCATTGACTGCATTTATTTATTAAGCACCGATATATTAATTGCCTTTAAGTTTTTTGTCGGTTGCACACTATGAAGGTCAGCTAACTTGTAGTGCTTCGCAATATATTTAAATTATACTTACGAATTGGCTGTGGTAAACCCTAATTCAGTATAGGGTTTGTTTTAATTAGTTTGTTACTATTATTGTAGCTTGGTTGTTATATTTTTTTGCGTAGAATTTGAATGTGTTAGGAATGGAGCGAGGTTTTTTGAGCCAAAAAAGGAGTGGGGGCGGGAGAGGTGTTAAGGAGAAAAATGGTGTTGTCAAGGATGGTGGCATACCATCTGTTATGGTTACGTCTGGAAACAATTTTGGTACACAAGAGGCGAATTTGGTCAAAGTCGTCATAATAATCTGCATGATGAGAATGCTGGGGAGACACCAAGTAACTTTACTGCTAACTTGGACAAAGGTACTTCTTATGCTAATTTATTTACTGGTGAATCGACTAGGAAAAGTGTAAATTTTTGCACTTTAATCAAACTGGTGGGAAACGAGATTGATGTGGCTGTCCTGATAGAGTATATTAGAGTTATTAGTGAATGGTTTATTGACGGCATATGGTTTCTTTTTGGGAAAGCAGTTGGCTTACCCTGTTGTTGCTAACTATGTTAAGAACACTTGGGGTAAATATGGTCTGGTTAAATCCATGCTTAACTCGTCTACCAGGTTATTCCTTTCCAATTTAGCTCTATGGATGGTTTAGATTCAATGCAATTTTCCACTTATTCTAAAAAATAGGATCTCGAGGTGAACTTAATGAAAGAAGATGTTGTTAATCTTCCAGTTGAGGTTAAACTTCACGGTGTTCCTATGACAGAATGTAGTGAGGAGCGTTTGAGTGTTATTCCTACTAAACTTGGTACTTCTTTAATGCTTGATTCTTATACATTTGAGATGTGCGTATAGTCATGGGGTAGCTTAAGCTATGCTAGAGTAATGATTCAGCTTCAGGCTGATATGGAGTTGAAAGATACTATTGTGGTGGCTATGCCTAAAATTGTTGGGGAGGGGTTACATATGTTGATCCCAAACCTAGATCGACTCCTTAGGTTGTCTAAGGTTAAATTACCTTGGATAAATCAAAAATAACTTGTTGTAGAAACTTTGTATGTATATTAAAGTGTATGCGGAATCTACACCTTAATACCTAGAAGAATTATGAATAAAACAGTAATCTTGAACAAACAAAGATATAACCAAATGCTCCAATATTATTAGATTAATAATACGAGTACTCTTCACTTAGTACTAGGGTTTACAACCTTGAAGCTTTTCTTAATCGACTTTGACAACTATGAAGACTTATGTGCAAAACTGATATCTCAACTAATGCCCTAGAGCCTCCTTTTATAGACTTAAGGAGTCCTAGTCGGCTTACAATACATTCCTAAGATATCTTAATCTTTTCTAAACATAAACGTAATCTTTTAAATAAATACATTATGTATATCTTGTACATAAATATCTCAATACTTATCTTCACAAGTATTCTTGTTCTCCAAACAATCTTTATCTTTTAATTCATCTTTATCCTCTTGAAATTAGAAAGTCTTCAAACAGTTGTAATCCTTTTACCAGCAGCACTAATAAACATAAGTAGTAGTAATATTAGTACTAGCAGTACTAATATATACTAACAGTAGCAACTTTTACTAGCAGTCTTAACATTTACTACTAGCAGCACTAACTACTTAGCTTATATTTTAGTCTTCAACACTGAGCAGTCTTAACTTCAACTAACAGTAGTAACTTATTGCTATCAGTACGAAATATACAACAGTATAACTAGCAGTGTAACTTTAATACTACCAATACAAAACAACTACTTAGCATAATTTCTATTATGTACCTGAGCAGTAGTAATTTCTAAGAATCCATGAAGTCTTTTAAGTCCCAACAATCCTCCCCTAAACTTGATGTTCATCTTCTAAAACTTCAAGTTTCTTCTTTAACTTCCATCTGCTCTTATCAACTGATAATGTACCAACATACCTTCTTTATGAAGCTTGTAATCAATAATCACAGGTAATTTGGTAGCAAGTGGTATAACATCAATTGTTATATCTTCATCCTTTTTAATCATTGAAGAGTATTCCTTGTAACATCCTTATCATTAGAAAGTATCTCTTGGAACTTCCATCTGCTCTTATCAACTGATAATGTACCAACATATCTTCTTTATGAAGCTTGTAATCAATAATCACTGGTAGTTTGGTAGCAAGTTATAACAACTCAGAATTTTCATCAACCTATTTTACTATAATCACAATTGTACGGGGAAATTTTTTGCTTTATTGCATTACTTGCATTGTCAATATCTTAATATATAATGTAATTTGCATAACTAAAGTAGACAAGCTCACGC
>BQNB010027781.1:19249-29304 GCA_026074375.1 Tanacetum coccineum
GAGTTTGTTTTCTGAAAGAATGAAGTAAGTAGGGTGGAAGATCAAGGGTAGATAGGGCCCAAACGAGAAGGGTCATACAGAGTCATGGAATCATATCATAATGGTTCTTACAAACTACATACAATGGAAAAAAACGAGGTGCCGCGCACCTGGCACGCAATTAATCTTCGTAAATGTTATTTGTAGGAATTATTGTGTGGAGAATTCCGATGTACTTTATAAAATATGATTATTAATATGAAGTTCCTACTCCTTGTTTGTAGGAAGGGGCAATTTTCTAAAAGCATTTGATATGTAAAAACATAGGCTTCTATCGGATGGCTCGCTACCTTCAGAGGAACCATATGATAAAGCCTCTAAAAGCAAAAGCTAAAAGAGCACAGCCAAAGTGGACAACACCGAAAGGCGAATATAAAACCTCTAAAGGCCTAGCCAAAAGAGTACAATTAAAGTTAATAGCACCGAAAGGCGAATATAAAACCTCTAAAGGCTAACTGGAGTGCATAGCACCAAAAGACGAATATAAAACCTCTAAAGGCCTAGCCAAAAGAGTACAACCGGAGTACAGAGCACCGAAAGGAGAAAATAAAACCTCTAAACGCCTAGCCAAAAGAGTACAACCGGAGTCATGGCACCGAAAGATGAATATAAAACCTCTAAAGGCCTAGCCAAAAGAGTACAGCAGGAGTGCATAGCACCGAAAAGCGAATATAAAACCTCTAAAGGCCTAGCCAAAAGATTACAGCCGGAGTGCATGGCACCGAAAGGTGAATATAAAACCTCTAAAAGCCTAGCCAAAAAAGTACAGCCGGAGTGCATAGCACCGAAAGGCAAATATAAAGCCTCTAAAGGCCTAGGCAAAAGAGTACAACCAGAGTGCAGGGCACCGAAAGGCGAATATAAAACATCTAAAGGCCTAGGCGAAAGAGTACAGCCGGAGTGCATGGCACCAAAAGGCGAAATTTAAAAACCTCTAAAGGCCACAAGCCAAAAGAGTACAACCGAAGAAGGTGCGTCGGAGCGCACAAAAACCTCTAAAGACTAAGTCAAAAGAAATTGTGCCGGAGCGCATAGCACTTAAAATTAAAGTATACGTTCATAAACAAAAATGATAAAAGCTGAATCATGAGAACAAGCATTACAAACAGTAGCATAAATTCCTCCGTCCAAAACGGATTGAACAGATAACAATAATCATTACATCAAAACATGAATATCTAGTTATTACATCCAAATGCCTAAGAAAAACAAGACAAAATACAAGCAAAAGTATGTCAAGCTAAGTCTTCTTTTGGAGAGGAGGGGCACAAGACGCACCAAGAGCCTTGGAGATGGTAGGAGCTGAGGTACCTTCGGAAGGAGCAGGGTCCATATGAACTTTTAACAAATCAACAACCGAGTGACGGTACCTGCTAGCAATCTTCTCAATATAAGGATACTCCTTCTCGAATAGCTTGTCGTACATCAGATACAATTTCTTATCAGAATAGGCATTAAAGTTCTTAGCTTTATGAAGGACAGCCATAATTTCCTTGTTAGTATGTCCCTCGCTCACACCTTTACCCCACCCGGCTTAAATAGCCATATTAAAAGGCTCCGAAAGGCTCTTCTTGTACCCATGACTCTTCAGAAGCCGGCTAACAACGGTAGGAAGTAACTTATGTATACAACCAAACTTTTATACTTTCGCCTTACTCAATTAGGCAACCAACTTCTGACGTTCTTAGCTCCCTCGGTTAATGTCCGTTTGGTAGCGGCAAGGGCAGAATCCTTTCTGGCCACCTCAGCCTCTAACTCCTTGATCCGAAGAGCTTGGTCCCTGTTGACAACACTCAAATTATTTCTTTCCTCTTCTAAAGCCTTTACCTTCTGTTCGCATCCCATATGCTCTTCTTTCAACGCATGGTGACGACTGACTGCATTGGTGTAAAGCTTGGCATTATGATCTAAATCCAAACGAGTGTCCACAAGCTTTCGAATAGTCTCCGAGCACTCAGAATGAGTTTCAACAAACATATCACAATCATCAAGGAGATTCTCAAACCTTTCTAACATGTTCGTCTGGGCCATAGCCCCTCTTGCTACACTAAACCAAGGCCTTTGAAGTGCCACATCGTTGGTTAAAGCATTAGATTCCTCCTGAGCGGCCGGGGGAGCCAGGTGCACCACTTAGGAGTGTCCACACGGCATCTCTGCCGGATGGCCCACCTAGGAATATACACAGAAGCACTTTGAGATGACTCGCCCTCCTTAATGTTTCGGCCTATGAAAACAAAGGAGAAATATTAGCATATGAATGAAAGGTCATGACACGAAAGCGTAAAATAAAAAATATAAAAAACACTAAGGCAAACTAACCAGTCAAAATCTCTCTCGGTTAAGACACGGGAACACCATTTGATAAATTGTTCAATGGTCGGGACGACCCATCAGCATTGGTCTCAAAAAGAAACACCGGCTCCTTAGCAGTATGAACAGGTTGCCCTGACAAATTAACGAAAGGGTCGATACGAGGGGGCTCTCTTTATCTTTCTTTTCCTCAACATTAACAAAATGATGGATGGACTCGCTCACCGAGCCACAAGGAAAATGAGAAGCCGAATGGTTCTCATCATTCAGAGCGTTTGGCTCTCCATTATTATTCTCACTGTGAATCAGGATAACCTGGTTAACCAGAGCAACCGTCCACAAGGGAATAGGGGAGGAAACATGATGTGAGCTTGTTGATGTGTATTTTCTTTTAAAGAAATAATTTAACAAGTTTTAAATTTATAAAAACTCGTTCACCGATGTCTACACGCACTAACGGGCAGAGAACTCGGTCGTGTGTAGTGTAGGATTGGTAAATCCGAGGTCGTCCCAAGAGCTAAGTTTAGATTAGTTATAATTTGAAATGTCATAGGTTTGAAAATGGTTTTGAATAATTTTGAAAATTAAGAAAGAAAGTAAATGTGAAAAAGTAAATTAAGAAGAAGACTATAGGGAGAAAACCGTGCTAACCTAGTTACTTCACTACTAATGTATATGACATGTTTTCTAGTGTAGAGTCTAAGTATCATTTTATTAGTCTTCTAATATTGACAGATCCAAATTGACATTAGAGGTATGTCCTATACTTCCATGCATCCTAATTGCTTGAAAGTCTCGATGTTAAGGTATCCTGGTTGTAGCTATTAAGTAGCAACCATCCAAAAGACTTTTTTATAACCTAAATAGGTTATTAACCCTCTCTGAAAGAGTTCATGCGCTTCTTTAAGTATTTAGGGTAATTAAGGCAGTGATCAGATCAATTCCTACTCTAGGATAGATTCTAACTTATCCTAGTACCTATGTAATCCTAAGTTCAGCGGTTTGCCTAATAAAAGGACTAACCGGATCCAAACTACCTTTCAATATTGCCAAAATGCAGGCATCTATGACAAGATATAAGGATATCTAATAAAACGATAATTAAACATGAAAAACTAATCAATACATTAGCAATTACATAACTAGGCCAGCACTAGAAGTACTTAGCGACCATGGTAATAGAACAGTAAGAAATAATGGAGGGATTCATTGATCGAAAGCTCATAATTCTTACAGGATTTGTTTATGAATGATTAAATACAAAAGTAAGTAAAGTGATTTCTCCCTTGGACTTTAGATGGATTTCTTCGACCTTTGGAAGCTTGGTTCGCCCCTTGATGCTGTAGTAGAAGGGTTGATGATGAATATGCAGAATGAGGGCTCTATTTATACTTTTTGAACTTGTTAGGGGTAACCTTTGTGTGTGGTTACGTCGTAATCATGCTGATGTGGGCTTCTTTATCGTAGGCAAAATTGATGTTACGACATAACTTCAGCGCTACGTTGCGTCATATTGCTGACTCGAATGACTCATCATTTCATAATGAGACGTGTTACGACGTAAACTTTGCAAGTGATTACGCCGTAACCTTGGTGATGACCATTCTTGCCTTAATTATGTTATGGCGTAACCTTTGCGAGATGGTTACGCCGTAAAATGTCTTGAAAATCCATATTTGCTTGTTTTTGTGTCCAAATCCCATGTTTCTTGTATAAATGCTCAATTTCTTCCTGAAAACGAGAAATAAGTGATTAAGTACCATTTTCAAGCATTTATGAGATAATTATATGCATTTTGATAGAGAATTTGATACCAAAAAATATTAAATATTTGATGTTATCACTTGTCGAAGCACTCTTCACACCCACCAGAATCTTCTTTTTTTGCTTTAGAACTTCCCCCTTCACCGTTTCCCCTTTTTCTACTTTCTTTCTTTTTGTAGTAGCCCTAGCCACTTGGGCTTTTTTCTTTTCCCTGACAGCTACAACATTGGGGTCTTCAACCTCCACCTCCCGTTGGCTATCGGTTTTATCTGGGATTGGTTGATAAGTCGAGATGGGAGGGGTAGTATTTTGTCCTACCGGATGATTGGCGAGGACTACAGCTCCTTGCACAATAGAAATACCCGAAAGGAAAGGGAATTGGAGGTATTCAGACACAGTGACAACTGAAAGCAAAGGAAAACAACAAACAAATATGGCGTTAGGAAAATCAAGGAAACATTCGTGCGCGCGTCTATAGAAGAAATATCACAACATATTACCATTCCCTCTGGTATCTTTGAAAACAGGGAAAAAGCCGAGAAAATCCCAAGTAGTGGCAAGCCCAACTCCAAAGAGCAATCCGAAAGGCACATGACGAAGGTCAATAATCTTCTCCGTAAGACTCCGGACGTGCTGAAGGCTAAAATCGTCATCCGGGAAAGCATCGTAAACATCAAAGTCATGGTGCCTCCATGACATGGCATCCGGAATGGCCTTCCGGTCTATAAAGAAGAATCGATATTTCCATCATTTCATTTCGAAAAAAGTCTCATTAAATTTTTTGCCTCCGGCATACTTCCCTACCCTTTTTTCGAAAGAAAACCAGTGTCCCTGTTTACTAATCTTATAGAAGACACAAAAAAGGTTCACGGTCGGCACGATACCCAAGCTACGACAATACAATTCAAACACGGTCAAACAATTGAGAGATATGTACTCGGAAGTGCTTAATGACGCCTAAAAGGAGGGTAGAAAAAGGAACCCTTAACCCTAAAAACTCAAAAAAATGTTCATAAAGGCCTTAAGGTCTTCTGGTAACTGGTCCATCATCCACCCTTCCGTTGGAGCACAAGGGTGTAGATCTAGCGGAACATCATACTTCCTGACCAATTTTTTCACATCCTTCGCGGTCATTAAAGATTCATGACACTGCATATCGAATTTTGGGACGACGATGACCTCAGCATAATCGCTTTCCCCGGCCATATTTTCAAGATACCAAAAGGAAATACAACGATAGGAAAAGATAAAAAAAGGCGGATATATACCTGAGAACAAACAAGCCGGAAGTCTCGAAAGGTCGTTCGGGAGAAGAGTAAAAACACGCAGTAAAAACAAGCGGGGACCGCTATTTATAAGAGAAAAGTGGGGCATAGAAGCGTCGTATCTTGTCAGAGTGGTGACGTGGCTCATTGGTGGCCGTGGATAGGGAAATGGAGGACACATGTACGGCCACACTTCCCAAAGATCACGTGGAGTGACGTTTAAGTTTTAACCTATGTGTAATAATGGTTTTTGTCTCATTATGTCGGTAAAAAAAATAAAGGCCCAGAGAACAACAAGTAAGTATCATACCATTAGTCTTCAACTAATAACATGATATTGGGGGGGACATGTCGCCGTATATGCCAGAGGAACCCAAAACCAGAGGACACAATGTCCTTTCGGAGGGCATCGACCGAAGGAACTGGGTAAGTGTCGCCGTATATGCCGGAGGAACCCAAAACCAGAGGACACCATATCCTTCTGGAAGGCATCGACCGAGGAACCGGGTAAGCGACACACCCAAGGGACCAGGACTCCTCTCAGACCAATGGTCCTTAGCCAATACACATAGCAACGTCGCCATTCCAAAAATCACGAGATCGTGTTCCCCACGCGACCATACCGTCTGACACCAGCCTAGGGGTAGTTCGGCGCAACCATTCTCTAGGTGTCAGGAACAGTATTTCAGCACAGTGAACCAGGTAGTATAAATACCAACTCATTTACTACAGACCAGGTAGCATTTACTGCACTTATAATTACTTACTTACTTTCACGCCTTCCGACTCTCAACTTATACTTACCCAAAGCGAGGCTAACACGTCTTTCTTTCTTATTCTCAGAGACCCAGTTAAATACCCCTCAGAATCTATGAAGATCTTACTTCTCACTCGAAGTATCGGAAATTACTTCGACAATAACCAAAACATATTCTACTTTGTCTTTTCATGATTTTCTTGGCAATATCACTGTAAACAGAAAATGCATATCTAACATCATTTTCTAGAGAGGTTACGGTTTCACACCATTTCCCATAATGTTAAGGGGCTTATGCCAAACGTCACCATACCCTTGTTTCGGGAAAAAAATGTTTCCTTTCACCTTGTCCAACGTCATGGTTTCAATGTTGCATCAACAACTCAACAATGCCGTGATGGTGTGTATGCGTGTATTTTGTTACAAATGCGGTTAAAATATAGTTCCGTGTTTTTTGAGCG
Organism: Tanacetum coccineum; assembly: GCA_026074375.1. Taxonomy (NCBI): domain Eukaryota; kingdom Viridiplantae; phylum Streptophyta; class Magnoliopsida; order Asterales; family Asteraceae; genus Tanacetum; species Tanacetum coccineum. Next base: position 25,846 of record BQNB010027781.1, read on the forward strand.
GCAACATCTTTTCACGTCTTTGGTGTTATTCATGACTAGATTCCAAACAAACAAGTATCGTTTCAATTCGTTAACGTAGTTGTAACTCTTGTTGGTATGTTTAGTTTACTCATGGATTTTGTGATGACAATTGAAGTATGATGTGAGAACCCTATACGTCCACCTCCTCAACACTTGGATATTTCTTTTGTTTTCGATGGACAATGTGAATGTACCTTTTCAGATGCATAAAGTACACTAAAGATTCAGATTCTAAAGACAATAACTAGTGTCCATTCACAACTTTGATATTTTGTGTTTAAAAATCAATATATATTCAAAAAAAACAGATAAATAGACGAACACAAAACTCGATCTGTGTTTTAATTGTTTTTCATTTTCGAATCCAAAATAAAATATAAAGAAAAATCATTTTCTTGTTAGTGCTTACATCCTCTATGTTAAAAAAATGGGTGAACAAAAACATATAAAAGTTGATGTATGACACGTATTGCATGATCGTGTGACTACTAAAATAAATAGTGAAGACTAATTAAAAGAATATCACAATGCTAATAATATAAAACACCAGAAAGAATAATTAGATAGTTTATGCTAAATTGGTCAAGTTTTATTTTGAAAAACAAAAATGAGGATGGTTTCTTGTGTGGTGACAAATTGACAGATTGATTGATTTTGGAATATTGTAGTTAGTAAACTATGACAAGTAACTTATATTATAAAAAAAAAAAGATTTCTTCTAGTACATGACACAAAAAGGTGCTGTAATTTATCATCAAACTCATCCCTTTTTACCACATTTGTCAACTTTATCTACTCCGTAATCTTTTGTCACATTTCTACCTATATATGGGGCAAGGCATGAAATATTGCATGATGACTAGGCTGTTTACATGGCAAATTAATGCTGACTGGAAATGATGACTCAAAAGGCATTTTCGGAACATTTTGGTGACTAGGCAATGATAGTGTAAAAAACATGAGTATTTATGACATTTTGCACTTTCCTAAAATCACTCCTACAATTTCGACTATACATTTATTCTTCAGTTATACATTTGAGACAATATCTTTGACTTTTCAAAAAACATTCCTAAATTATATAACAATTCAAATCAAGAGAATCATATCAATTCAAATTCACTCCAAAATTCACGGCAACAAACTAACCTTAAATCAAACTATGTTTTTATCTACTGAATCAAAACAACACCCATGTTGCTCTTTCGTGTGTTTGATTTTATTTATTTTCAAAATCAACATTAATATTAGCGTGTGAAGAATAAAACACCTAATTCAGATCCATATTAAGCAGACGAAGATTCGAAAAGAGTAAATTTTAGAAGTATCTTTGGCTGTCGATAATTTCGACCAGATTTGAGGTAAATTAAATGTTATTCGATTTGATTGATGAAAACTGATTTTAGTTTAATTATTGCAATTAGGTATGTTTGCCCTACTTTGTTGTGGATATCTTTTCAGCTTTTACCGAGAGGTATAGTTGTTCTAAGTTAAGCTCCTTTTTGATGTATTAAGATTCATACATTTAACTTTTTTGTTGTTAATTGCATTTCTTTCTAATTGCACAGGTTAAATATGTTGTGTTTCTCAATTGCTTTGTGTTTTTTTTACAAATTAATCAAGCCCGCGACTGATCATGCACTAAACGGATTTCATCATCATTTTTAACCTTTTAACAACACAACAAATCGGATGCTACACCATAAATTTCTACCTATATATGGGGCAAGGCATGAAATATTGCATGATGACTAGGCTGCTGACATGGCAAATTAATGCTGACTGGAAATGATGACTCAAAGGGCATTTTCGGAACATTTTGGTGACTAGGCAATGATAGTGTAAAAAACATGGGTATTTATGACATTTTGCACTTTCCTAAAATCCCTCCTACAATTTCGACTATACATTCATTCTTCAGTTATACATTTGAGACAATATCTTTGACTTTTCAAAAAACATTCCTAAATTATATAACAATTCAAATCAAGAGAATCATATCAATTCAAATTCACTCCAAAATTCACGGCAACAAACTAACCTTAAATCAAACTATGTTTTTATCTACTGAATCAAAACAACACCCATGTTGCTCTTTCGTGTGTTTGATTTTATTTATTTTCAAAATCAATATTAATATTAGCGTGTGAAGAATAAAACACCTAATTCAAATCCATATTAAGCAGACGAAGATTCGAAAAGAGTAAAATTTAGAAGTATCTTTGGCTGTCGATAATTTCGACCAGATTTGAGGTAAATTAAATGTTATTCGATTTGATTGATGAAAACTGATTTTAGTTTAATTATTGCAATTAGGTATGTTTGCCCTACTTTGTTGTGGATATCTTTTCAGCTTTTTTAAGCTCATTTTTGATGTATTAAGATTCATACATTTAACTTTTTTGTTGTTAATTGCATTTCTTTCTAATTGCACAGGTTAAATATGTTGTGTTTCTCAATTTTTTTGGAACGGCAATTTGTGGCTACATGGCCCCTAGCCCAGAAGGCGTAGCGAGCCCACACAACCAGGTTGGGTCCAGCCCAGAAGGCAATGGCACCCTTCCCTTTACACACGCGGGAGGAAACCCCTATCGCCCTAGACAAGACTCGAACATGAGACCTTGCCTAGGAGGGTAAAACCTCCATACCATTGGACCAAATGCCCGTTGGTTGTTGTGTTTCTCAATTGCTTTGTGTTTTTTTTACAGATTAATCAAGCTCGCGACTGATTATGCACTAAACGGATTTCATCATTATTTTTAACCTTTTAACAACACAACAAATCAGATACTACACCATAAATCAACTATATTTACGGTTATTCATCTCAATTGTGTAAGGTATGTTTATATAACAGTTTGTGTTTGACCATTCTTATTAATTAGTTTAACAATTTATAATTTTTGATCCAAAATTATAGTTCTTATACTTATGTTTACATTGCAATTTTTTAGAAGTGTTTGTGTTAAATCAACAGAATACCACACAGTCAGGTCAGTTGCAGACTCACATTGTCACAATTTGCAGTGTATGTTTGTTTTCATATTTCCTCAACAAATAGATATTGTTTTCTTTTATAATTCCTGTCAAAATGAACTAATCTTACAAGTATTTATATTAACACAGGATTGTTGAGATAATGGCACATGTATTCTCACAGAAGGCATGGCGTTGCGTTTGACAAACGATTCAGGTGGCTTTCCTGCTTTACAACTCCCAATTTTATTGCATGTACACCATATAAATGAGTAATTTCTACCTATATATGGGGCAAGGCATGAAATATTGCATGATGACTAGGCTGCTGACATGGCAAATTAATGCTGTCTGGAAATGATGACTCAAAGGGCATTTTCAGAACATTTTGGTGACTAGGCAATGATAGTGCAAAAAACATGGGTATTTATGACATTTTTCACTTTCCTAAAATCCCTCCTA